>JANKKB010029917.1:0-35342 GCA_026225775.1 Bursera palmeri | reverse complement strand
TATATATATATATATATATATATATATATATATATATATATATATATCTAGCACATCCATTACTATTGCTATTCAAACAAGTAGCGTAACATTTGAGTTCGACTCTACCTCGATGGTAAACTCACCTAAATATTTTTTGCGTTTGATCCTCGCCTAGCATGCCCGAATTTGGTTATTTTCATATTTAATCCAAGAAGATTTTATAAATGGTACAGTTGAGATGACATATCTAAATACGAATTTGAAGAAGCTTATAAGTGCAGTATTCCTGTTATATAAACAACGAATACGAATAATTTTCAGCCACCTGAATATGAATTTTTCAGCTAAGTGATTTGACAATTTCATCCATTAAAGCAAGTTAGCTTTCGAAGTTATTAAGGATGCAAATTTAAGAACCTCACTTAGAAGTTTGAGATTAATATAAAGATTGAAAAAAAATCACAAAATCAACATACATTAACCTTTCCTAAAAGTAGTGTCAAGACTTAAAAGAATTAATTTAAAATGATTAAAACATTGTTATATCATCACCATTGTCATTTGATTACTACATCTTAATTGTAATTGACTTTCAACTCAGCATAAAGTCCACATAATTAACCCAATGATTACTGATATCAAAATGAGGGAAAGTTTGGTTTATATTTATGGGACAGGCTTGTGTGATTCATCCAAAATATAAATGAAATTAATGATGATGCACATTAAAGCTGCAAAGAGTTGTGAACTACTGCAGGACAATGCCAGGCCAAACCAAACTCAGCCCAAACCTAACCCCCAAAATTATTCACCTAACGTGGGTTAGCTTCAGAGCTACACCTACAATAGCTTGTTTTTGTAAATGGTTGGATTGAACGTCGTTATTGTGAATTATTAAAGAACCCTACAACTGTTGAATTACCAGTCTGGATATCTACACAAGTAAATATAACCAAATTTGGTAGGACACTGACCTTCTTTAGTTGAAAATTTTGAGCTTGAAATTCAAAGGAAGGAGTAAATTTTGTTGTTTAAAGTGTTTGTGAGATGCCCTAGACAAGGACAAGATTCTCCCAACAACTCTCCCTTTTCCGGGATTATACTTTACACTGAATTTCAATCCAATTTAAGGTTAGATTCTGAAGATGAAAAAAAAGTCAGTGGAAACGACCAAACGCAAAGCCATTTCGTCAATATTTTAACAATGGTCCCACCACCTCTTCAACCGGCTGGGCCGTCGCTGCATTGCAGTGGTGCCGGTCAAAGGTATTTGTTGCAGTTGCCTGACGTCGAGGAAATCATGTCGGGCTCCTTTTAGTCTTGTTATTATCATCATACAAATACAAATGCGAAATTTTGATTTCCTTTTTAATTCAAATTCAAATTTGACTTACTCTTGATGATTCGTTACTAACAATGTCTTTAAAGTAGAATTTTCATGTGCTCAGAGACACATAATTTATGTTTGTAAGTCAAAACACATGTAACGTATGCAAATGTGACTAAGAGATGAGGATATGTGGGGGTCCAATGCCTCTGCTAGACCTTTATTATTTTTAGGGTTACGGCCCCTCCTCTACCTCTAAAAGTAAATAATAGCAATCATTAATTGGCAAAAATTAATCGACAAGTTAATGCTCTGGTTTGACCACTTGTGATTAGAAAATCACCAATGTCGGGTTCTCCTACTACTCCTAATTCAAACCAATGAGTCGTTATACTTTTTATTTATTCATAATCATTTTTTTATTAACATATAATGTTGTTTTAGACTACTGTAATTGCATATAGAAATCAAAGGATATTAATGTAAAGATTGAATGGAAGAAGAAGTGTACCATGAGACATCTTTGAAGGAAGAAATGTTTTTAGTGTTTTTATTTTGAAAAGCAATTCAAATGGTTCCCCTATGTTGAATAAAACGTTTTTATTTGCTTCGGCCCAATACTATATGATAAAACAAGCTATGAATTTGAATGTTTCTTGATAACTTTTCTACCCTAAAAATTATTAATTCCAATGTACGTACCCTTAATTATTTTATACCTTTTTTCTGGTTAATTGGGTTGTTAATTTATTAGTCATTGATCAAGATGGCGAGGAAATCTCAATCGTCAAAAATAGGAAACTAAGCCATGAGCCAAGCTTTGATTTCGTCAATATACCATTCCAACAAGAAATTGTTCAGTAATGCCTAATTTTCTGCCGCCGTGGATCGGATTTGATAAACATCAGACGGGTGTCAAGTTTAATCAATTTCAATAAACATTAAACAATAATGGACCAATAAAATTATATGATACATAGATTATATAAATACAATAAAGAGGGTCCTCGAATCATTAACATGAATTTATATTATTTTTTTCCCTAAACCAAGGCTGTATTGTGTGTATATATAGCTACGTTTGTTGGAAGAAATAATTAGAGAGTAATTAATTAAGTTAATTAATTGAAATAATTATTTAGAGCTTTGTGAAGACAAAGAGAAGCACCCCAACGTGTGAAACAAAAAGGCCTGTTCTTGGCCCACATTTGAAAACAATATTAACAAGTCTCGTCATCTTCTTGGGAACACCCTTCTCCTTCCTCTGTCTGTCTCTCTCTCTCTCTCTCTCTTTTTATATTCTTCTCTGCCATCGATTACTAGACATATACCACTCTTTTCTGCGTTTTATATATATATATAGTTGTTATCAGTTAAATCTGTAACTGCGAGAAGCAAAAAGTTATGGTGGCGATGAAGAGGAAGAGGAAGAAGAAGAAATATGAATATTAAGCGTCCATCCATCGTAGCATGTTTATATTGTTGTTACATATAATATTTACATATGTTATATATTGATGGAGTTGCAGGAGTTTTTTTGTTGATTTGGGTGAATGAGGCTGATGATCATCACCGTCATCACTGCGTGATCTCTCTTGTCGAAGAAGGGTATACGATTTGCTTTTAGAGGAACCTTGTTCCCGGTGAAGAAGAATGAATTCACCGGACGGCGTACACGGGAAAGCCAGGCATTTGTTCTTGTTCTTGTTCTCTTTTCTATATATCTTTTACTTCATTGTTTTCTTTTTTGGTTACTTTTTGAGTGATGATCAGAAATAGTTACGAGAAGTGATATTATGTGTTAAAAAAATTAGAGAAATTTTATGCTGAAGATAGGTTTGAGTAGCAATGAATAAGATTTGGCTGGTTTTCCGAGTCTCTCCAGCTTGCATGACATTTTTTTATTTTTCTTTGGTTTTCATTATATTATTCATAGACAGTTGCATCACCTGCAGCAAGTTGTGCTTAACATCGATGATCAAATGAATAACCTAAAGTCGCATTAAATAAAATTATATAGATAATCCCATGTTTAGTGTAGCAAATTTCATATGTTTAAATTTTTCTGGGGTATTATGGACCGCTACATGTGAAATTTACAGATATATAGTTGCCCAGATCTAAATTATTAGAAAGCATAATAACATGATGCCATTTTTGTTCATAATGGACCTGCATAATTGGTTGGTACAGCGTTAAATCGATGGAGGAATCTCAAAATACGATTCGTTTCAATGGCAACATCACTCACTCTCAGGTTTCTGAGTTTTTACCCACTATTGTAATTAAACGACCAAACATGGAGTTTTATAATTTTAAGATGATTAATTATTGGGATTTTCAACTTAACATTTTGATTAAGTAATTGAATAATAATTCGAGCAAACAATACGTACCTGATAGGCTGATACCTCCTCTTCTCGTACTTTTTTTGTTTTGTTTTGTTTTGTTTATTTTATTTTATGTTCTAATTTTCAATGAATCTAATGGCAGGTTGGTATCTGATCCATGAATTACAGATAGGTGTCACAGTAGCACAAATTAATTCTCCAACTATAATCTACCCATTAAATATTTGGTTTTGTTTTGTGGTTTTGTTTTTTCCTGACAATTTTATAATCGAATATAGAAGCAAGAGGAAGCTTCACCTAACGCTTGATATTGACAAATTGGCATCAAATTTGTACACGCTAATTAATCAGTAGTTATAATGACTAATGTCTATCAATCTACAAATTTCTATAACATACTCATTTACTGATATAGCATTCTCATGAGCTACCGAATAAATCATGGACAAATACTTATCAACTATTTGAATAAAGACTGGTAAGGATTTGATATTTCTTTTTTTTGCTTCTATAGTACATTACATTCATTAATCTACCGTTGATGCATAGCTATCTGCAAATTTTGAAACTTCAACGCACCTTTGAGAAACTCTTTATATGAACTCTTTTTCCACTTTTTGACTTGACATTAGATAAAGTGACTTGATAATGAAAACTTTTCTTCTTCCAATCCTCTTTCGTGTTTGTGTTTCTAGAGGTGGTAGTGTTATCACATTTATACTGATGTATGATACGCTACAACTATTGTTATTCTAAATAATTAAAAAACCGATAATTCTGATGTGTCCTGTTTTTATTGAATAATCATTCAAAAATATTTTGAATGAAGCTTGTATAGAGGTTTTAGTTTCGAACTCAAAAGGCTAACCTAACAAATAGCTTGATCAATTTCATTATAAACCGTTAGATCCATTTTTAATCATCCATCTCGTATCATCTTTTTTAACCATCTAATATAAGATTCAACAATTCACCCTCAAACAATCTTCTTTAACAATTAAAGATACAAGACTCAACAATCCCCTTTCATATGAGACTTTTGAGTACTCATCTTTTTCGTTGTACTCAAAACACTAATCTTCCTTATTTGGAAATGATGTCTAACTTATATATCACTTGTAGAGATTCTAAATATTCAATCCAAAATGTTATATATGTGCATGTAGCGTGATTTCTCTGTTGAAAATTTATGTGCATTTAGGGTCTGGTGTTTATGAGGACAGAATATCTATATTACTATATATATATATATATTGTAAAAATACTAGTAATATATGTTTTGTAGAGCGTGTCGGAGAGTAGAAGCTTTCGAAATTATACGGCTTGCATTGCGCCCGAGGATAACTTGTTTGACTATTTATCATCTTTAATTTTTGAACTCTCTCTTAACTGCTGTCTTCAATGCTAGCATTACTTACAAACACATGTATAATTTCATATCTACGGTTTGGAGACAAACAGGGATCGTAGTTCAGATGATTATGATTATTATATAGGATTAATTGTTTTGATTAATCTAATCAACTATAAGATTATGGGGAACTGGAGGGGAACATTGAATCTTCAACGACAAGAATGCCTTGGAATTTTGTACCTATTAAACTACTTGGTTTAAACTAAAATTGTTGATGTTTGACATTACATACACTAACGTCCTTCCCTCTTCACACGTGAATGAATGTTAATATTTCTCTACGTGGAGTGTCCAGGAAAACAAGTTGAAAGTTGAAACAACCAAAGCCTTTTTCTAAGGTGGGCTAAGGCAAGTTTGACCATCCAAAACATATATTCACACAAGAGTTCGTTTCGTTAATAAAATGAGCCCAAATCAGACCTAATTTTTTCCATATGAAACATCACTTCAACTGTAAACAAATACTCATTCCGTACTATTGAAACAACCTTCTTTTGGAATTGTGAACCCTAAATGCAGATATAATTTCTGGTCTGCGTTACCCGAACAATATGTTCGCTTACTAGATTTTTTTTTTGGGTTACCAGAGTGTCCGAGTAGCTTACGTATAATTCGACTAATCTCACAAAATCTTGTACTCTTTGTCCTCGTAAGTTTCCCAACACAAATTAGGATAATTCATTATTTTTTACACCAGAAGACATACCGTAATAATAAGAAATACACCAAAGAAGTTAGAACATTGAATTTGGGAAAGAGCAAACCTCTTAAGAAATGAAAAATTACTTTTGTTGTGAGTTCAAGTCAAAAACATTATGTCATGGGTTACACATAAAATTAACGTACGTATTTTTAATTTCTAATGTGTGTTATTTTGTATTAAGGTAAGTAAAATTAAATTTGATCATAGAACCAAAAAAGTTATACTAAACCTTTTTGTTTATTTGTTGTATCACTCACGCGTTATGAAACCTTATGATATATAATTTTCAAGTATAAATGAAATAAAAATTCCCCTTTTCTTCTAAAGAGTATCACCAAAAAAATTTAAAATTATATAACAAACAGGAAACCTGGCTCGCATGCAAGGGGAGTGGAAGCATTAACAAGGTCCATTAAATATAGTTTGTAGGAAGGAGGCAGGCCATGTGCAATTAGAATTATGATAAGACTAATTGCTGCAGGTTACAACACATGTTAGATGTATTAATGAAGATAATAATGGTAATTTAGTGGAAGGCATGCAATCTCAGTAGTCATTCTTGACCAGTTATATATAGAACCGATGAGAAGATGATGAATCCCTTGATTTAGAATCGTTCGGTAAACATTTCTGCTTGGCCGGGATGATGAATCTCTTGATTTAGAATAGCATCCAAATTCGAAATTGTTTAGACTAGGATTAAGTATATTAGATCTATCTCTTGGTTTATGAGCAGTTGAACAACTTTGATTTGTGTATATATTAATGAAATTAATTATAGCCGTAATGTTTGGTCATTAGTTAATTAATTAACTTGAGATTAAAGCTTTGTCATGCCTAGCTAATGCAAACGCCAGAGTAGAGTGTAGGCACTTCGTGGCTTCACGTATGTACCCTTGAAAAATAATTAAAAGAGATCGTAGATTTGCATACTAGTCAATGTATGAATGGCTGTCACTTGGTAACGTTTAGGTAAGGAATAAGGTAACAAAATTTAGTTGGTTGATGCTGCTCCTGCTCCTTCTGCTTGACAGTTTCGCCTATACTAGCTACCACATTTGATTCTGTCAAAACAGTAGTTATCATATCAATAAATTCAGCAACTAATAATATTAAATAAAGATTTGGGATAATTGCCTTAGTCTGACGATTGCTTTTTTGTGCCAAATTTGAATAGGAATGAATTAGACGGAAGTAAATGCTTAATGTTTGAAAAAAATTATTAAAGTACTAATTTAAACATTATAAAATTCATGATTTTAATTATTTTATCATAAAATATAAAATATTAATTATATGATATTATGAGAATTAGATTTAAGTAAAAATAATAATAATAATAAACATGTAAAAATATCTCAAATTTGAAAATAAGTTAAATTCAAACTTTGGATTAAAAAGAAAAAAAAAACCTAAGTTTAAAGGAGATATTTGAAAATTAACTGAACCTAACTTATTTCTATTGTCTAACCAATTGATGAATTGACAAATACTTTACCCATTAGATATACAAATTGATGGATGATTTAACCATCAGTTATTACAATTATGGATAATTCATCATTCAATCATTACGAGTTAACGAAGACAATACCTATCAACGTTTATCAACATCTAAAAAACGTGCTTCGGTGTTTTCATCTTATTTGAAATGGTATTATTTGTCATTTAGAGTCGAACTTTGACTAGACAATTAAAAAAAACATTCAACCCTACTAACTATCAAAACAATTCATCTAATTTGGTTTTTTCTTCTTTTTTTTTTTTTTTTTATAGATTTTGAAAGTTGAAGAAGTGACACAAGGGTAAAAGATATCAAAATTAATAGTTATAATCTCAAATTTTGACGATATCTTTTACTCAAAAAGGTAAATATTTAAACATAATTAATCATCACATATGATTTGGTGATATGATTTAATTATCTCACAGTGTTGGGGTGTTGGGGCAACTTTCATGAACTCTGTCTCTCTCTCTCCCTCTCCCTCTCTCTCTCCCTCTCCCTCTCTCTCTCCTTATATATGTGTGTGATGGATAGTGGTGGACAATTAATAATACCGCTTTAGCTACACAAAGATTTCATAATATTTGGTATGGTCTTGTACTGTCTTGGCATCGAAGATATGTCGATCAAAGAAGTTGGTAGCTCCACCGCCACTTGAAAAGACAAAAATATATTAAGAAAAGCAAATTAATGATCATCAACTTCATTGAGTGCCTTACATTACATGCAGACCAGAGAGGGTTGGGCTTGGACTTTAAGGAACTGCTCTCCCTCTCATGCCATCGTGACAATATCAAATATGTATTGTTTTTAAAATATGTTAAGGATCATTTATTATCTTGTATCTGCAGAGCAGCTTCGAGATCGACCATGTTGGAGAGTACTTGACTATATACAAGTGTCACCATGCACAACGTCCAATCTCTGTATCTTCATTAATCTTCGTAATGGCTATTGTTGTCTATTGAGGTGGTCACAAGACGAGCCTGCTCACTACTATAATGAAAGAGAGTCGGACCTATGCCGATTCCATCCAATGTTTTCAATTATATTAACATTTTTTTCCCTATAAAAAACAAACATATATTTCCCATTTGAAGTTTGGCCTTGACCCTCTTCCCATGACCAATAAGTTAACATATTGAATAAGAAATATCATAATCTCTTTGGTTCCCATATGGTCAAAAACCCTAGAGCAATCTCATTGGAACTGAAACACTTGTTTCCTAGAAACCCTAGCCTTGTCCATATTATATATATTACGCTGTGTTTTCTCAGTCACTATTTCAACTCTCAAGGAGAAGAAATAAAAAATATGTGAATATGCAACAATATTCCATTAGTGACATATATATATATATATATATATATATATGGCTATTTATATAGTATTCAGATACAAATTAGGATATTTATTAAAAAAACCAAGATTATGGGACTTTTTTCAAATGATCACGTTTTTTAAAAGATTTGGATATAACGAACACAAATAGATAAATCGACTAATTAATAGATCTTTTTTTTTTGTTATCAGTTTTTAGAAATTGATAGTTCAACATTTGATTTTGGTTGCATTGTCGATCTTTAGTGTTCAATTAAAAAAATTATTAATTTATTAATTTATGATCGTAACATTTACGTTTTTAAAAATATGATTATTTTTTAGTTTACCTTTACGATTTTGATTGTTTTTTAGAATTATACATGCAAAATTTTTGTTTAAAGACAAAAGATAGAAAAAGAAAATTCATTGAAATATTTCAAACACTATAATTGACAAATACATCCTAAATCTGATAAAACAAAAAAGATTCAAATATTTCTTTATATTTTGTAAGAAAATGATAAAAATAAAATAAAAAATAGAAAATGTTGTGGAAAGTGGGTCCCACGGTTTGACCGGCCCATCTCCCTGTTCATGAAGCCGGCCCAAAATTCATTCAAACATATGTCAACTTGTGAATATGTCTATGCTTCTTTTTTTTTTTTTTTTTTTAAATTTTATTTAAGAAAAAAGAGGAAATTTAGAAAATAAATCGCACGAGTGAAAGTGAAAACAGTTGTCTTGTCTTAGTTCAACACGATCGGATGATAGGCATGGTAGCCGCTACCACGTGACACCTTACATTTTCGGGCGCTCTTACAGTACGTGGGCCACCGGTTTGAATAGACCCCACATTTGCCAGCTCGCCACAACTTCAGGCAATCATTTTGCGGGGCTTGTTCAATTACTTTGTATGCCCTTGCCGCTCCCTACAGACAAAACGCGTCTAAAATTTACTGAAGAGACAAAATTGCCCTTCAACATCTAATTGAGAAGTCGACCCTGCCCATCCATTGACTATATATAACACTTTCTGTTTCCTTCCAAGTTTGAGTGCTAAAAGCCTAAAATAAAATTATAAAAAAAAAATGGTAAATATTGACAACATATAAAATTTGGTAATTATTAAATAAATATAAATAAAATTTTAAATTAGTTTTGACTAAAAATTTCGCAACATTTATCTTAGAAAATTTTTGTTTCCTTATTTACATGAGATTTTTAATATAAAAGAGCTTCTCGAATCTCGTGTATACTTTACACCTAGAGTTTCTAACTGAGGACTAAAATTAAAATTTATAAAATAATTGGATTAAGATGATTTGTGTAATAAGAAACCAAAATTTGTTTGAGCAACAGAATAATGTTAAATTTTATCCTTTTTTTAACGGTGATGGTTAATGCGTTTCCGATCGGTGAGGGTACAAACTGTATATTTTAACGTAATTAACAACCTCCAAGGGGTATATCGTGAAAATACGAGGGACAATTTGGTCATTAAAAAATCTTAACCTACCCAATATGCATAAAACCTCACTAATATCAACGTCTCTCAGAGTGTCCATTGTCCACCATAATCTATAACGTTCCAAAAATATCTTTTATATTTTTGAAAGGATCACAAACAATATAGAATTAACGAAAGACCCCAGAGACTCAAAATTCTTTACAACTTCACCCTTATCAGTTTATCACTTCCTTTCTTTCTCCCATTAAAGGGAAAAACTATCTCGACTCTCAGGCCACCTATTTTTTCGTTTTCTCTACAATTTCAAGCTTTCATAGCCGTTCAAAGTTCGGCTCTTTTCTCAATCCTCTTCACCTCTGCATCCTCCATTTCTCGAAAATTTATTCTATTTTTTTATTTTTCTAGAGCCTTTTTTGTTTATTTTTGTTTGTATTTGCATTAGTAGAAAGATCTTACCCGGCTTTCACTTTCTCCTTTCCAGGTTTTTTATTTTTATTTTCGGTTTATTTTGGTTCTATAAAAGATTAGTTCTTGTTTCCTCGAAGAGCCCACTTGACGGGAAAAGTTTTAATTTTTACTTGTTTATTTTTTCGTTTCAATTTATTATTTTTTTAAGCTTTTGGATCAGTATAATGAAAATTCAAGCTTTTTAATGGCATCATCTGCATTCTGGAAATACCCATTTGAAGTTTCTGTAAAGAATTGACCATTTCAAAGCTTGATGCTTGTAAAGTTTCCATTTTTCGTTTGACAATTTCCTTGTAACATCTGCAATCAAAATCCCATCTTGTCTCTCTTGATCTATCACAAAAAGAGAAGAAATGTATGGAACACATAGCAAGAGGGACCTGGCTTTAGAGTTGCAAGCGCAAATTCCATTCTTGAGACCAAGCATACATGCAAGAAGAGCAAACATCACTGTCAAATTCCAGGACCTTTATGGATTCACAGTAGAAGGCAATGTGGATGATGTTAATGTTCTAAACGAGGTGAGAGAGAAAGTCAGGGAACAAGGCCGTGTTTGGTGGGCTTTGGAGGCTAGCAAAGGAGCAAATTGGTATTTGCAGCCACAGATTTCTTCAATATCTGAAGGGATTGCCCTTAAATCATCTCTAAAGTTGTCAAATTTTGCTAATGCAATCACACTGAAGAAGCTTATAAGGAAGGGAATTCCTCCTGTGCTCCGGCCAAAAGTTTGGTTTTCGCTCTCCGGTGCGGCCAAGAAAAAGTCCACTGTTCCTGAGAGTTATTATAATGATTTAACGAAGGCTGTTGAAGGCAAGGTCACGCCTGCTACTAAGCAGATTGATCATGTGAGTGTATTTTGGATTATTTTCTATCGCAAGTGATTTTTTTTTATTAGAATTTTACGATTAGCTTCGTTTTGAAAGATTTTGTTTTTAGCACCACGAATTTGGTGTCATAAAAATGTTTTTAGGCTGATGTTTTGCTTTTCAGACATAAGTGCGTTAGTTTTGGTTTTGGTTTTGTATTGTTCGCAGGAGACAGATCCAGAGATGCATTTAATAGGTCATTATTTGTTTGATTAATAAATTTCTAGAAACCAATGAAATGCTTTCAGGATTGAAATGGCCTTCATTATTTATAACAGTATTTCGGTATACTGGAGTTTTTGAGGACCTTGGATCACAGACATTTAATTATTGATTCAGAAAGGTGATGATCTTGTTTTAGTTTGATATTTGTAGCTTAGAAAGGAAGTGAAAAATTGACGCTAAAAGTGGTATGCATATTTGTGGTGCAACCCTGTCCCTGGATCATTGAATTGGAAGTTTATCAAATTGCAAATTAGTTTACTGCTGAAGCTGGATAATAATGCTGAGAGGAAACTGATAGATTGGAAGATGCTAAGTATGACTATCATCATATTAGATAAATAAGTCTTAACTTCTGTCACTAAATGCCATCCTTTAGGTGTGTCATAGGAATGGCATTACTCTGAACTGGTTCAATTGGAAAAGGATTAGATCTTACGAGTTTCTTATGTATACTTATTAAAACACCGAGCAGCATTCTGATCCGCTAACAAGATATATTGTTGGTTACCACCTGGCTTATTGATGTTTGAGTACCATAATTAAGTAATATTGTGAAAGAAAATGAGGGTGGGGGAGCTTAGTCATTGTCTTTATTTTATTTGGTTGTATTGCTTCCTCATGTCTTGGTCTTCTTCTTCTGTATAGGACCTGCCACGAACCTTCCCTGGTCACCCATGGCTGGATACTCCAGAGGGTCATGCTGCGCTCCGACGTGTTCTGGTCGGGTATTCATTTCGCGATTCTGATGTTGGCTATTGTCAGGTGGGTTCTTTTTTCCTTCACTTTATGAATCGTGTCAGCGTGTTGGGTAAGTAACATTTGCATTTATGCATCTGACTGTAAGAAAAGATCTCAAATACATACAGAACAGAAGTTTCTCTACGTTTTACTCACATCCTCATATCTGTTGCATTGCTATTCATGCATATTTTAGTCCTGTTGGTTTTCAGTTTTATCCTATATTGATGAATAATAGCTCCCAATAATTTTAGCTAATATGATATTGGCATTAATGTGACATTTCTGTTCTACAATGTTTTTGTATGGTTATAATCTTTTGCAAGTTTAACTTTTAGTAACTTGCCATGTCGTTCAAAGTCATTGTAACTTGAACTAAAATGTCTAGACAATTTTGGCTCCAGTCTTTTAATACCGGATATGGTTGCTTACGAAAATATAAAGCAAAATATTAGATATAATCTTGATCATTTCCTAGTACTTGTCCGTCCCCCTTGTTATGGTGTGGTATGAATTCTCTCATAAGGTATTGTATGAGCTATCATTGTTTCCCGACAATCAAACTAAATGCTATGTCTGAAATTGTTTCATTTGAATTAATTTCGTAATATGAACTTTGAAATTTGCAGTTGCTGTAGCTTCAAATTTAATTTATATTCCGACTTTTTCTTTCTGATGAATAGAAAATGTGATCTCTAATGTCTAATGGATAAGCCTATTTTCAATTTATTACTTGGTGCAGGGCTTGAATTATGTTGCAGCACTGTTGTTACTTGTGATGAAAACAGAGGAAGATGCTTTTTGGATGCTTGCTGTCCTTCTGGAGAATGTCTTAGTTAATGACTGCTACACAAATAACCTATCAGGATGCCATGTTGAGCAAAGGGTTTTCAAAGATTTACTTGTTAAGCAGTGTCCAAGGTATATTCCCCTGTTGCAACTTTGCTGATGTTTCTTATCTTTGATTGCTGTTTCATTTTAAAACTTGGGGGATCAAAAATGCAGGATTGCAACACATTTGGAAGTATTGGAGTTTGATGTCTCCCTTGTTGCCACCGAGTGGTTCTTATGCCTTTTCTCTAAGAGCTTGCCTTCTGAGGTTAGACCATTATTCAATTTCTCTTAAATAGAATAAGATAATCATTTTGAGATTCTTTCATTAATCAGAATTTTGTCCTCTGGATGCCCAATTTTTCAGACAACTCTGCGGGTGTGGGATGTCCTTTTCTATGAGGGGGCAAAGGTTCTGTTTCATGTAGCTTTGGCCATATTTAAGGTGCTGTTTCTCTTCCCATCAGACTTCCAACAATGCTTCACTTTGTCTAATCAAGTTTATTAGTTTCTTGACTGTTTCTTAACATAAGATAATAACATTTGAGCTGATTATGGCAGATGAAGGAAGAGGAGTTGCTTCTAACCCATCATGTTGGTGATGTAATAAACATTTTACAGAGAACCTCTCATCACCTCTTCGATCCAGATGATCTATTGACGGTAAGACAATCTGTCATTAATCTTTCCTCTTTTCTTTTCTTTTCTTTTCCACGAAAGACAAATAAAATCACATTTTAGAAAAATTAAGACAACTAAAGCATCTAATTTTACAGGTTGCATTCGATAAGATCGGCTCAATGACAACCAACACGATATCGAAGCAAAGGAAAAAGCAAGAACCAGCAGTCATGGCCGAACTCGATCAAAGATTGAGACGGCTTAACTCTGTCAAGGTGGATGAAAAATAACAGTTGTTGTCAAAAGGTTTGATGATGAGAACTTTAATACATATCAACATCACATACATGAAGGGGCCTGTAACCCCTCTGGAGAACAAACGAGGTAAATTGATGATTTGCTTTTTTCTTTTGTTCTTAATTCCTCTGTGCAAACAGGGAAGACCCCATGTGAAGAGATTGTCTGCTGTCTTCCGGGATGTTGTTGTGGGTGGTAAATGTAAATTATGAATTGACACGGTATCTATACAGTTGAAATACATTCCAATTCAGGGCATTCCTGGATTTTTCATGCCCAAAAATCTTGGCTTTTCAGATGTCAAATTGTTTGCTTATCATACAAATAAAGTTTTTGCTGGTGGTATTTTACAACCAGAAGCATTTCTGGACGTTCTAATACATGGCAGAAGTTGCTTGAAGCCTCAGCATCTGACTGCTAACTAGAGCTAAGGGACGGCAGGGGGTAATGCAAAGGCTGAAGATATCGAAAGAAGAAAGATGCCGATTTCACACCTAACCCAACATAAAATAAATAAAAAATTTAAATGCAATTACTCAAAATTACGGCAGGCTCTGATAAAAGATTAGAAAATTTCCGTCATCTCAAATTCCTGTGTCAGAAGTTTAGGAGTGGAAAGTCCTATATGGATGAATGTTTGATTCATCCTAACCAAGCTAACCAGAAGAAATCTGGCAGGGCCAAGCAATTCTTGGATTATTTCGAGAAAGTCCTGTCATTGTAGGTTTTATTTTTCTTAAGAAAAACGTAAAAGATTACTTATGAGTTGTCTTTAGAAAAATAATTTTTTCTTCTAAAATTAAGATGTTCTAATTTTTATTTAAACTACAAATTATATCTTGGTTCTTCAAATATAGATACAATATTTTGACAACTTCATACATTATTCGTCATCGGACATCTTGTTATATTATTATTGAGTTATTGAAACAAATCAATACAATAATTGAAAATCTTATTTGTTGTTGATACTTGCTTAGACATTAAAAAAAAAAATACAAATTTGTTATTTATCAAATCAATCCAAAGACATTATTATTATTATTATTATTATTTTACCTTCATTCATGTACATGCAACATGCCCAACTCGACATCATCGAGTGATGGATTTCACGACCCTAATAAGCAACTACGCGTAATTCTTCCAAATAAAGAAATATAAATTATTCGATTATATACAAATACGAATTTTTCTGACACGTTAAAGAATTTAGAGGTAAATACATAGATATCCCTGAGATTTGATCTAAGTAACAATCTCACCTTATTATTAATAAAGTAACATAGACACCCCCAGAATTGAAAAACATGGGGTCTTAACACATAAAAATAAGGATCTCAATATTACTTAAAATATCAAAATGGGGATCTTTATGTTACTTTATGAATAACAGGGGTGAATTTGTACTTAGATCAAATCTTGGGGGTGTATGTATTTACCCCAAAGAATTTATAACAGATTTTTGACTTTCAAATTGCAAATCAATCAATGACCCCAAGGTGTTGCTTCTAAGGCAGGTTGGCCTTGACTAGGAGAACCCTCCAATTCTAGGCTTAGAAGTACTCAGCTTGCGAAGGAAGGTGACATGCCACTTTCTTCCTTGAATGACGGATTGTGGATAATTCCCTGAACAAAACTATTTTCTACGCCATGATCTGCGGCGTGCCAAATCATGAATTCTGCCAGTCTGCTGTGTGTTCCTACGGGAACTTACTTCTCTACCAATAGGGAATGTACAAATATGGTTATATGGTCTTCATTCTTCAAACTGCGCCTACAGAGTTTGTTAACAAAGGTTACTTGCTGGTTCATTATTGTCAATTAAGTGACATGACATGTCATCTCTTAATCCTAAGTTTATCCTACTCACTTAAGAGAGAACGCTATCCAAATTTATCTACGTTACCACTCACGTCAACACAACAAAAACGACAAGAAGTTTACATATTTTTCATCCCCATTTGTGGTTCTTGCTTGGTACGTGGCCATGTTGTTCGGCTATTTTCTTGTGCCTACCACTCCAATCTGAGCGACTCCAAAGAAAGAGCGGTGGTGCGTTCAAATTCCACTGATCCATACGATTGTCAGACTTGTCAACTGATCCAGGTAGGTAAAATGACTGAAAGAGAGAGGGAAAATAACAAGTGAGCCCAAGAATCAACTTAAATCTAATAGGATTTGAAAGAAAAAGATTATGATAGTGCAGCTATTTTGATTTCATACCTTGCCGGATAGTAATTCATCATCCTCCCAAATTAACTCATACTTGGCTTTTTCATCCAGTCTGGTAAAGCAGCAAACAGATGAGGGTGGAAGGGTGACAAAGAGAGCCAGAAAAACATCTTGTTTTATTTCGAACGACAAGAATATGGAGAGACTACAAGCGCTTACCTTCTGGTTTCCTTGGGAACAATAAGGATAAGAAGCTTTGGCTTAAAGCTGAGAGCCTTGTTAATAAACTTGTTAGCAAGAGATGCTTTAACTCCGAAGGGAGGATTCAGTCCCATGATCTAGTTAAAACAACAGTTGAAACAAAGAAACATAAGCACATGACTGAGGGATTTCAACATCTTGACAATGAAGCCAGTTTTTCAATCTCTTACAAGTTGAGAACCATCTGGTAATTCTTCAGGTTTGACGTTCATCCAATCTCTCTTCTCAAAACTAAAATCATTCTGCACAAAAATATGCATGACTAATTACCCAAAAAGGAGTTCACTTAAAGATTGAGAAAAGAGAATAAAAAGAAAAGATAAACAGCAGTGAAAACAGAGAAATTTGTAACTCCAACAGAGGCTCAAAGCTTTGTTATTTTAATTTTTTCTATTCCTAAGATTGAGCACATACTAGAAACTGAGGTTCACCCTCATCACATAGATCAATACCTCTTAGACAATGTCAACAATTATGTTCGATATAGACAATTACCTCAAGCTAAATCTGTCTAACTTGAACTTAGAATAGTTATATTCACACCACTTGTAACTTAAATTTCAGACTGCAAAATGATTTTAAAAAAAAAAATGGCTGATAAGACTTAGCAAGAAAAGTTCCAACTGTACCTTAGGTTGAAAAAGATCAAAATTTCTGAATGAACATGATTTCCTCTTTTTTTCAAGTTTTTCTTTCATCAGATAACTGAAATCATTAGAACCGCAGCAGAAGTCAACAATCTGTTCAAGAGGTGTTCAGCTGTGAGTAAGATGACAATATTATCAACAGCAACAAATGAAAATTGAAAAGCAGTTACCAAAAAGAAAAATACAAACAAAAAACTAGAAAAGAAAAAAGGGGACAATAATGACAAAACTTAAAAGTGTAGTATTCCAACAGAGTTGATTTTCCCACCCATTTTAAGATATCCAAATTTGACAACATAATCTTATTGTAGAACATAAGATATCCAAAATGCCTAACCATATTGGCAATGATAATAAGATTCCTGAGAATGTTAAGAATTCTGAAATGTATAGAGTAAGATGTTGAGTATAACTACATGATAGGCTTCAGTAGGCTTTGATATAGATTCTTACCACTTCATGTTGGTGTATGCAGAACAAACAAAAATGGTTAATGGCAGGAGCATATCTTTTGAATTGTTAAGACTTTATGCTAATAAATACCAAGAGGGTAATTCAAAAAGATCTATGAGGGCACTGGATCTCAAATTGAAAATGCATATCATAACCACATATTAAAAAAAAAATGACAAAAGAACTAACCAAACTAAAGGAGCAAAAAGAACATAAACATTCTTACTGTGTCACCACTTCTGACATACCAATGAAGCCTATGAACTATCTGCACAAGCAACTCATATTGTTAGCATAGGATCATAATTAATTAAAATGACAGCTAGAATGTTATTGAAGCATGCATTGAGTTGAATTACAATTATAGTTATATGAAAAATCAACAGTCAAGCAACAATAAAACATTTAGCAACCAGTCATTACTCATAGGCCACAGTGCTTCTCCAGCTCCACGTTGTTTATTAGATGTTTTTGCTATTTTAATATCCCTCACACATTTCCGTATGCCAAGTGATTGAGAAAGAAGTTTCAAGCTTCTCTGCAGAAAAATAAAAATATTACCTCCTCAAGTTTCTCTACTTTTGTGAAATGGCGACCAAAAGATGTATAGCGCATGCCATGGAGAAAAGGAGCAAGATAGACCTCAAGCTTCCTCTACAGAAGAAGAAAATAAACAGCATTGTCAAAAAATTGTATGATATTGCTTTAACATCTATTGCTAGTAATAGACATGATAAACTGTGATGTAAACTCCTCAAGATATCAAACTTGCATTGCTGTAAAAATAAAAATTTAGCTGCGAGCTTCACACACAGCAATAAAGAAACAGTTCACTTATAACAAACATTAAGATTCACTAGTCACTTGATTTTATTGACATATCAAACTCCTTCCCCTTTTTGATACAGTCATGGATTCTCTCAAAAGGCTACAATTATCAGAAGCAAACAGATTAATGATGAGGAACACAATTTTGGCAAACAATAACTTTTAAAGTACAAATTTTACCACTAATATAATAATTAAAAAAAAAAGTCTTCAAACCTTCCATCGAAAAATATCATAAAGACTCTCTGGTTCACAAACAGTTTTAGCATCCTCAATACCATATCCTTCTTCTAACTTCTGCAAGGCTGTTCGAACAGCCTGCAAACATTTAAAAAACTTCTTTACATGTAAGAGAAAATGCTAATTATCATGCAAGTAAACTTATCAAAATCAGCACATTTAATGTGCAATAAGTAAGATAGACCTTCACAGAACCCTCCACTAATCCTAGTGTTACTTTCTTGCCCAAAATATTTTTTGGACACTGTTCATGTTTAGCTGCAATTATCTGCCTCTTCATGAGCTCCTCCTTGTTGGATGAAGAAGAGACATCTGTAATTAGACCCTGAACTCTGTATATCAACAAAAGAACATTCACACATGAAGCTGAAATGTTGTGGTGATTTAATAGCTATGTCATTTGTTTTCCCTTAAAAGAAAAGATGAGACTTGCAAGATGAGTAATCAAAAGGAGAAACAAACTACCGTTTTTCCATATCTAAATCAATTAAATGTTGTGAGCTCTTCACTCTCTCCATCATGGGCTTATCCAAAATGGTGTTCTTCATTCTACTAGCCACATTTGATGTAGACTTCACTAATAAGCTATCCTTTCTCAAGGACAGCTTGCTTTTTTCAGCTGTGTCCTTCAAGGCCTTTATACCTTTGTCAGTTATTTTAGGCTTCTTCAAGGAACCAAAATCTTCCCTAGTGCATTCATTCTTGATCTTTGCATGAGAAAGACCTATTTCAACACCACTGCATGCTTCAACCAGTTTTTGCTTCCTCACCACAGCTCTATAACTTTCACAAACCATACTTCTCTTCATGGCTACAACCTTCTTGTTGCTTGATAGCAGCTCCAAATCCTCTTTCTTCCTGTTTCCTTCAACACCAGGAAATATCAAGTGATCCCTAGCAGGGGCCTGAAACTCACTCAGGATTTTATGCTTCCTGGTCAAAATTTTCAGCAGTATATAAGAATTTGATGCATGCTGTATAAGTTAAATAACTGATTAGAAGCAAACAAAATAAATAAATAAAAATTACACGCAATATATTAGAATCCGATTATATGGCAGCAGACGTTCCCAAGCCCTTTGAAAATACTTTTTTCTGCTAAAAGTAATCTCCCTGAAGTCAAAACAGAGCACAAAAAACAAGTCAGAACTTCTTTGTCATGAAATAATATCCGATTCTTTGTAGATGAATTTGTTTAAAGCTAATCATGATCTAACAACATGAGCATACCTTGGTAAGCACTTTCTATGGTATGCCTTAGGGCAACGTCTGCACATGGCAAAATGGAAGTCCTTTACACTCTTATCTTCACTTTGCTTACAAACAAAACATTTATGGGCAGGACAGGCAAATGATTCTCCTGCATTGATTCTCTCTTTAAGTTCATCTGCTAGAGATCTATCATCAGGGTGAAGCAGGTTCGCGACACATTCTGGATGATAAAAATGGCCACATGTTGCAGAAACACAAGGGAAGACCTTGAAAACATAAAAAAGATCGTTATCGAGTTGCTGACATGTATTCTACTTCCCCTGATACTATAAAAGTTAATTCTTAGACAAATTTCTCAGAGGTCCCAGACATGTTTCAACACACGGTTGTGTGCAAGTTCTCAACGCATAATTTAACTAGTGACTTTACTTGAGAATAAAATGAATGAAAATTCCAATAGCTCAGAAAAGAAAATGATATTATATAAACCATATAACAGTGGCCTTCAAATGTCAAAACATTTTATACCTCTTGCTGAGAAGATCTATCAGAAGAGCCTAACATGCCACAAGCAAAACACTGATGCTTCTGATATAGACAATTGTTACATAAAAAAGTTGAAACTGCCTGCATATGACAACACCATTTCAAGTTTCATATTACTAGAAATGAAAGTCAAACTAGAGAAGACAAAAATTTCTAATATCCTAATGAAAACAAAGGGAATATACATTAACTTGAGCTTCCGTATAGCCAAGAGATTCACACGAAGATTCAATCCCAGAAGCAATGGTTGCATGAAAAGCTCGCAAGCACCTCCCATCACAGCTGTATCATATCAAAACAGATTAAAAGAAAATAAACGGAAAGAAACAGCAAAATTACGAAATATAATGATTCTTGTTAAGCAAAGACAAATCATCAGTATCAGTCTTCTGTAAATCATGGACAAGATATGCATATATGTAAAGAAATCACACGCTTGGCGAACTCAACTCAACTTGACAAGCCTTACTCCCGATACACATGCATTTATCCACAACATTAGGAGGATCATGAATCCATTGTGCTTCACTACAAAGCAATATCCTCTATTATATATTACATACGGATGTACTTTTTTACCATTTCAAAATCTTTGGCTACCAGGCTTTCCTTTTTTTTATTAAAAAAAAAAATATATATATATATATATATTTGTAATCTTCTACGTATATTAAGCACTCCTCCAAACAAGCTGACTCCTCCATTTCACAAGTCCAAACAATTAAAATTTAAATTCTGCTAAGTTTGTCCTTATTTGTGCCACTTCTTTGAATATACTAAGAGAGCATAGCCAGTCCCAACAGTCTTACAAAATTTTCCACAAAACCTATTTAGGGATAATTGATGAAAGGTACCAAAAACAATAATGAAAGGATAAGAGGCTCATGGAATTGATATAAGGGTGTGGGGATGGCTAAATTTCTAAGAGCAAACACCAGGTGAACGTTTCGTGCTTTAGGTATCTCATGACTCAATTTGTATAATTCCACCATTGCTATCCAACCAATGTAAAGTCACATTTCTGGCAATCTGGTCCATAATCAACATGCATTCATTTAGTTTAAAGGTTTAAATCTTTCCAGCCTGGTTTCAAAGCAAAAAAAGAAAAAAAGAAAAAGCGTTTTGATGTGCATTTATGGAATTATCTTGAAATTTCAACTGAAACCTAAGTTTTCCTAACTACCTTATTAAAATTGCACAGTGATCTTCACATTACATATCTCCATTTCCAAATTTCATCAAAAACAGAGTTAAAAGAGAGCTTAGAAATTATATAACTTTACATGAAACTGATGGTTTTAATATATATGCGAGTATATTTCAAAGTAGGGGAGAAAAATAATATATCCATGTTGATGGGCACAAATAAGTAGGAGAAAGCACTTAGGAAAATTTAGAAGCTATAAGAAAAAGGCATACAACAGCATGTCACCACCATCATCACAAATAGCACAAACAGCATAAGAGCCCTCATTTTCACCAGCTTCTTCACCATAGCTATTTTCATCTTCACCTGAATGAACTATAAACTCAGGTTTCTTCACTGTCTGAACATCCTGTTAAATTAACCAGGTTCAGCTCTTTAAGAAGGAGGGCAATAACAAGATATAAAGCAGTAGCCTAAAAATCAAAAGACAGTAATTGACATAATATACAACCAAGTGAGTACTCAGTTTGGCGTGATTCTGACCTCATGGAAATTTGTCTCAGGCTTCTCCATGAAATTAACGAAGTACTGTCGAAGATACTAATTGTCAGACATTATTTCATTTCTCATATTATATTGACATGCATATATATTTTATGTAGGTATACAGTGAAAATTTAAAAAAACTCCAAATCAATGAAGAAAAGGCAGCTCCATCTTACAAGGAAATGGTAAACTTGACACAGTGAAGATTTTTTTTATGACAAACAGTGGATGAAGTGTCTATAGCTGCAATTGAACATTAGGCTTCTTTGAAATGGTTAACGCTATCATTCGGGACCCAACAAGTTGCACAATAGTAATAGATGTTTCAAGAAAATATACTCTCTACAGATTATTAAAAAGAAAAAATATAGCTTTACTTACTAGTTGCTTTTGTTTTGTAGTCTAATTTGCATAAAATCAACAAGAGAATATTCATGTCTGCCATTTTATAATCAGAGAGACAAAACTTAGAAGTGCATGTACCTTAGAATTGGCAAAATCTTTGTCCCGTTCTGCAATTTCTCTGATTAACATCATATGAACAAACAAGTCACTCTTAGAAGGTTCAACCTCATAGGACCTGCAAAATACATAGACAATCTTTAAGAACAAGTAAAACTGAAGTCATGGTAGACAAGAATTTTAGAGAAACATATACCTGAAGGCTTTCAGTAACTGAGTCCATATGTATTTCCCAGGTGCCTCAAGATTTTTTTTCACAAGATGAAGCCAATGAACAGTGATCAAAATTGAGCTGATAATGTTTCTAAAACTCTTCCTTGGTCTTTGAAGCATTATCCAGTATTTCCCCTTGGAAAGCACTGAAATCTCAGGCTGCGCAAAGGAGAGTTCAAACTTCCATGCTATAACCTGCTTGTACACTTTCTGAAGCCCATCATTAGTAGCCCCGTGTAAGAACACTTCGACTTCCAAGTCACCCAGAATGTCACCCTCATCCAATTGAAGTGGCAGAACAGAAAATGAAATGGGTTCATCGTTTCGATCAACCAAATCATAACCTGATACACACTGGACCAAGGCCTCACCCTCTTCATCCGAATAATCCATAAGTTTTTCAACACTCATAATCTGCAATAATACACATCTGATTCATCAGATTAAAGATAATGTACCATGCAAATACGACCATGAACTAAAAAAATTGTGTATCTCCTAACTCTCAAAATTTATAATTTTATGTAGTAAAATCATAAAATTGGATAATACAAGATGCCACCACTTATGAGTTCAAAAATTTCTTATAACATAATGATCAATAATAAGAAAAATAACTTGCAATGTCCACTACGACTCCATTTGGCTTCTAAGAAATCTAAGAAAATCAAAATTTCATAAGAACCAGTTTAGAACATAAATTTTCCCCCTTCTGCAGGGATACTTTCAATATTCTCTGGTCTTGCTTTCATCTTCATTAGCCTCATGTGCTTAGTGACATTAAACATGTTAGCAAATTAATAGATCTCTTATTTTCAACAATCTCCATCTTATGTTCAAGTTCAACACTATGTATAAAGTATAAACCTTTCCAAACAAAAAATCAAAATAAAAAAAAAATAAAAAAAAAAATCACACAAAAAGCGGAACACAGTTGTTTGTGAGATGAAATAAAAAAGTACGACAACAATATTATATTACTTCAGAGAGGTTCTATTTGTAACTAAGAGTTAATTATAAAACCGACAATTATATATTACTTCTCAAACAAGTTACTACTTTTAGTAAGTTTTTACTTTACGGTAGGTTTTCATCTTCTTAAAAATGCAAACTCCTAAACTCAAATTTCCTCCATTAGTTTCAAACAAAGCTTGTAAGACATTGCATTGCTCTCCTTTCTTTCTCCAGCACTTCCTCAGCAACCAAACAAAGTCATTTCCACACACAAAAAACAAAATATACATGTTCAGCTTGTTATGAGGCATGTAAAAAGCATGCATGTAACAATGTTGTTACTTTTCTATAGATAAACTAGTTAATAAAATAAATAAATAATTGAAGTAAAACATACCAGAACTGTAAACTTGAAAGATTCAAAGAAGATTTCACCATAGAAATTCACAATGTAGGTCAAAAATGAAGTCCGGAACCCTATTTAAATAGTGAGCAGAATCCGCGGTTAGAAAAGGTATTTTGGAGGTAAACCATGGGTGCCAGAATCTATGAGACGGACAAATCGAAAACGGACACGTGAAAAGTGAAAGTAAACAATTTTTACTGTCCCTACTAAGAGAAATCGTTAAGGCAACCCACGTCCTTAGTTGCGGGAAAAAATCTCTTCCATCTTCGTTATCCGCTAATCCAAACTCCAAAAACCCTAAACCGGAAATGCTCACGACGTTAAACCCTGATTCGTCAAACTCAATCTATTGCCGTCAATTTAACCGCCATGACAACGTTGACGGCTTGTACAAGAACTAAGCGCCCTTGTAGCTCTGTAATTTTACCAAAATGCCATCCGCCCGTTCCTCATCCTGGACCACCATCGACGCCGAGCTTGAGGAGATTGACCTTGACACCTCCGACTTCACCTCGTCCGTCCCGCTTAAGAAGGTCCCGAACGGTGATATTTTCGAGGCCTCACGTGCCGGCGACGTTGACCGCCTCAGGTATTTACTAGAGTCCGGCGTCAACGTCAACGCACGTGACCAGTGGGACTCCGTAGCGCTATACTATGCGTGCCTTGCCGGACACCTGGACGCCGCGCGTATGTTGCTCGAGAGCGGCGCGATTTGTTCGGAGCATACGTTTGACGGCGACAGGTGTCACTACGCCGCGCTGAATCTGAAGGTGAGGAAGCTTTTGAAGGCGTTTGAAGCGAGGCCGCCGCCATTGGCACCGTTACAGTCGTCCTTAAGAGACACTTTCCTAGGCTGTGCAGCTAATTGGCAATTCTTGGAGCAGGCTGAGGCTGTTCTTGGGATTTCAGGTACATCATTGGTTAGTATTCATTCACAGAAGTAATCTGCTACTGGCTAGGTATTCAATGAGCACTAAGAAGACTAAATTGAACCAACTTGGAGTAGCAACATTTAAATTCACTTTTTCATCAATTGTTGGAGAAATTCACATCTGTTGTATCACGTCAACATGAACAGGACGACACAGTATATTCATGCATAAATAGCATTCATAAATTGACAAGTGTGTTCCACTTCTTTAGTAGCTTAATAGTTTTAATTTGTGTGGTTATGAAACTTGAAATTGAGAGAAAACTAATGAATAATATTTTGAAAATATTAAATAACCGAGTAGAATTTACTCGTCCATGCTGATATGATACAATCGATATTCTCTAGACTTTTTTCAATGGTTGACATCTATATATATATATATATATATATATATATATTCAGTTAGAAATAATCTGACATTTGGTTTTTATGAGTAGGTGTTTCACCTAATGGGGAATCCGTTTCCAACTCATTCCCTCCTGATGTGGTGTTTTATGTGCAAGGTAGACCTATTGAAGCTCATAGAGTAATTTTAAGCGCTAGGTTGTTATTTTTTAGGAAAAAGTTTGAGAATGATTGGAAAAGCCGTAAAGAAGTCAGATTTTCGAGGGAAAAGTTGTCGTATCCTGCTCTTTACAGCCTCATTCACTTTTTTTACTCTGATAGACTGGAGATTGCTGTAGATGACATGGAAGATCTTTTGAGAATTTGCAAGGTGTGTAAGTGTGAATCCTTGCAAAGGATTCTTGAGAAAGAGTTGATTCATCAGAAATATGCCGAGTATAAGGCATTGAAAGATGTAGACAACTCTCAGAAACGGTTCATCCTTCAAGGAGTTTCTCTACCTGAAGCGGACCGGCTTCCTGCTGCCTTGTTTCGGATTCTTCAAATTTCTTTGGCAAGATCCACCATGGATCACAATATTGATGATGGTATTTATAAATTAGCATCTAGTATTGATGCAATGCATTTGGGTGATACCATAGATGATCTTGCTGATGTATGTGTAAGAGTTGATAGAAAGATTTTCCGTTGCCATCAAGTGATTTTAGCATCAAGGTCAGAGTACTTTAAGGCAAGATTGTCCCGTGTGAAGGATTTTTATGAAGGGAAGGATGGATTACCTAGTGACACCCTTCCATGTATTGAAGAACATGATTTGAGTAAAGAAACATTTGAGAAAATGATCGAGTATATGTAAGTGTTTTCTGTTTATTACCATAGAAGATTATGCTTGCTTGAAGATATTTAGTAGAATCATTTTATCTATTTTCTAGATTTTACTTCTTGGTTGCAACATCATTGATCTTCATATTAGTGGTATCTGAATGGTTGGGAGTAAGAAAATGATTACATGAAGTAACCATAGTAGTGTTGCCTAATTAGCATCTTACATATATACCATGCATAGTGTTTTAATTTCTTATATTGTTCATTGCATAAAAAAACATGTCATATAGCTTGGGCCATTTTATCTAGTGATAATTTTTTATAAGCTATTTTGATTAAATTTTCATGGTACTTATTTTGGCTGGTTCATTGGTTCAGGTACACTGATGGTTTGAAGGAGATAGACCCAGATCAGGTATCTTATATGTGCTAATCATGATGGGCTTGTGAGTTGTGTCATAAGGATTCTATTTGTCTAACTTCTATTGAACTGTTTGAACAGGCAGAGGAAATGTTTGATGCTGCGTCTAGATATTTGTTATTTCCTCTTAAGCGTGCTGTGGCTGACGTGCTGTTGCAGCATCTGGAATCAGTCTCACCTGCAGAATTGTGTCATTGGCAGATTTTGTCAGACATGTATGTGCTATTGCATTTTTCTTCTCTCTTTATTTTCTTGGTCCTTTTTCTTTTTTAAAATTCACTCATCTACAAGGGGACACGTTTTAGTGCACTGGTGGTAGTAGGCTGAATAATTTGGGAGTTTGCTTTCCTCTCTCACAACTTCCTTCCTCCACATTCAAAAGAAGATTTGCAACAGGCTGTTAATTCTTGAAAACAACACTTCTCTTAAAGCTTTGATTGCTTCAACTTTTCATTTTTTTTCTTGTCGATTAAAAAAAATAGTTCTGACATGGTCATCCATAGGAACCTATTATATAGTTGTTGAAGAAAATTCATTGTAAAACTACTATTTATATGAATAAAAATTACATGTAGTTGTCGAATCAATTGATTTGATTTTAACTACAGACTCAATCAAGACTACAAAGCTGTTGATGGTTCAAATTGCAATTGCAGGTATGGTGTTTTCAAGATAAGGGAATACTGTTTGGAGACGATAGCTTGTAATTTTGAGACATTTGCTGATACTCGTGAGTTCCGAGCAATGCTTTTGACATTGCCCCCACCATCTGGAGATTCTTCACTTCGTACTACTGTTCCAAGTGCTCCAGGAGCTGTGATGAATGTAGACCAAGGTAACCTTCTTGACGATTTACGAGAAAAATGGCTTGAAGCTGAGGGTGCAGAGCTTGACCAAAGAGATGAGAGTGCGCTAATTTTTGATAAGCGCCTCGAGATGCTTATGCAAGTGGCAGAGCAAGAAAAATCTGATTTCAGTGTTGATAATGAAGAATGTTCTACTTGAATCTTGCTTCTTGCTTCTCTCCTTCCCTACCCTATCTCCAAAATTAAAGGGGAAAAAAAAATGTAAGGTACAAACATTCTTTTTCCATATATATAAATAAGTAGTTCTGTAGCATTTCAAGTTTGTAACTGCAGACAGATGTTTGTTAAGGTATTTAGTTGGGTTTTGGGAACTCACTTGCTGGATGCCAGATAACTGTGTTGAGAAAAGATTTGTTTCTCAGATGAGTTCTCAAATATCTAATAGCGTGTTAATTGATCACCGGCTGTGCACTTTGGAGGGCACAAAACCATTGTTGCCATCTCTTTTTGAGGTTTTTAATGATTTGATGCAATTCTTGTACCATGTAATCTTAATATTAAACAGTTTCATTCATAACAGATATTGGAGAAAAAAGATTAAATTAGTATTCAGAAGTTTATGTATATTTCCAAGTGATTACAGGGAAAGGTAAAAAACTGAAACAATCCGTAAAGTTTAGATTCCTGAAAAGAAGAATAATAAAATCTCCACTTTGAGTACATCAAAAAAATCTATTCCAAGGAGGAAGCCTGGAAGTATAAAACTTTCTCCATCATATACCCCCGAGGTCCAGATACATGACATTATTCAGCAAAATCAATGTAATTTTTTTGTCAAAATGAATACTACCTAACAACAGCATATTCTAATTACACAAGGAAAATTTACAGGACCTTCTATAGCTTACAACCAAATTAAGAATCAGCACTCCTTGCAAAAAGAACGGCCTACTATCTATCTGCTAGCTGCAACATATTCTCCTTCGCTTCTTTTTCTATTGAAAATGAAAAATTTGGCAACAAAAATAGACTGCATCTTAAGTCATTCTTTATCAGGATTCATTTTCTTCAACCTCTGGAGATGCCTTAGTTCCTCCCTGTGGGGTGAGAGCAGAATCTGAAGCAGCATCGTCAAGGGCCAAATTGGAGATGTCACCAGACAGAGCCGTCTCACTCTCACTGTCCATGATTGCAACAGGAAAGGCATCAGCAACGTCACTTTCCAAGAAAGGGGTTAAGTCCGACTCCCCTGATTGTTGCAGGCTCCAGTACATGATGCTGGCGATCAAAATGAGCATCATCTTCTGGTTTACCTGTCAAAATGGTGTGAGTGACTTGGGTCAGAAGTTAAACCTAGTGTCAACACTCAAAATTGTAAAATCTATTGGTTATATTCAGTTTAGAGTTTAGACTATCATCATGGAATGAAATAAGACTACTCGGTGACAGTCTTTTTTTAAACTTTAACAGAACCGAGTACAACCTTAGTGAATCATCAATACAAAGGTGGTGAGGCATTTAAGCAATATTAGTTCATATCAATTTTGACTTCAGTATAGTCTACACAGTATAAGGTGCCTGGTCTCTTCTTTACGTAAATACTTTGTGAAGGATAATCAGTGACCTTGACCAAACATATAAAAAAACCATACCTCAATAATGTCCTCAGGCAACAAGAAAATGGAGCACCCAAGCTTCCGGGCAACACTGATGATGTAGGTTGCATTTAACTTCTTATCCTCCTCTGCAGTGTTTACAAAATCAACTGTGAGGCTCCCTCTATGGTGTTTATATAGACAGTATCCTTACATATCTATTCCAGTAAAATGGTTGCTAGGAAGCCAAAAATGGTGCAAGCCTGGTACATTTGCCCATTTTCATGCTCTACAAAGCAACAAGGCTTCAAGGCCTCACAACCAATTTCAAAAAGATAAAATAAAATAAGAATAATGGCATACCAGTTTCTCCTTTCGTAACAAGACTCCAGTTTACCACCCTTGGCTCCACTGCACTTAGAAGCTCAAGGAAGAATGTCCCAGATGAAAGTTTCTTATCCTGAAAGCAAAATTTTAGACCCAACACCAAAATAAACAATTGTGGGAAGAATCCAACTGCAAAACAAGCTCATAGTTTACATGGTTACCTTGAAGCTCTCTATTTGAGAGGCTCTACCTGCCTTCTTCACCTTGTTGTTTGCCCAGTTTAGAATGTCAGCATCTGTGATCTCTTTTCCCTGGGAGTGAGATCTCAGGTTTTTCAGGAGTTGGAGCATAGTAAACCTCATCAGTTGCCATAAAAATGCTGAGACGGAAAAGAAAAGGAGTCAAATGTTTATCTATTATATGGGGAGAGCAGTCTGAAGTTTAATGAGACATGAATATATTACAATTTATATATTTATTATAACATGATAGTAAGATATTATGACTATCATTTGTATCATTATTATATATAAAGTTTATGCATGAAAAACAAAGTCTTACCTAGAATTAATTTCTTATTTCCTTGCACAATATCATTCCCAGCTATATTCACAAGGGAGAAATTTAGCTGCTTCCCAATTTTTACAATTTGGTTGCAATTCTCAACTTTTCTGAATGGCATCTTTATGGGAGGCTTACTTGCTTGCTTCCAGTTAACAGACCCGGGTGAAACTTTGTCAAGAACTTCCAAGAGAACCCATCTGCATGTTCAAGTCATAAACATCAATAAAAATTTAACAAGGGTTTACACTGTCATGGGAACTAAATGAAATCCTCACCCATTTCTGACATCCTCAAATACATTATTGACATATGTAGCAATTCCTAGACTGTTAATCCACAGTCGGAAGCATCTCTCTTCGCGAGAAGTTTCTGCATCATCTGTCATCATCTCAGCAAAGGAAATTTTTGTGCTGTCAGTGGACAATCCATTCCTGCAAGAGAGCACGCATGCTGGTGACACAGATTGCATAACTTAAAAATGAGCCAAAGTTTGCACATGCACCCATGAAGAAGCATATAGACCACCAGAAATTACTAGGAGATTAACACAACTAAAATGTATAAAAAGAACCAATCAGGAATCACTACAAAACTTGGGAGGATCGATGTAAATGAATGAGAAGAAGCTAACATGGATCACACAGTTGAAACAGAAATTAGGTGACTGTGCTAAAGCAAGTTCACAATGAAACAAGAACATCAATAGCATTTCTATATATGTAAAGCAGCCACAGGGAATTGTATAAATGTCACCAACATAAGTTACCAGGAAGGAAGAAAGAAAGAAGCAAATTCAGGGAAGCGGGAACTCCGCATATTGGGACAATTCATGGTAATGATAGGAACCAAGGGCAAAGAAAACATGGACTAACTTCAGATATAAGATGCATGAAATGCTATCAATCATAGTTCACCTATGCTGGAATATTTGTGCAACAAATGCAAGATTAAGATTGGGTGAACCCTCAACAATATCCTTTGGAGTGAGATATCTTTTACAATCCAATTTCTCTGCCTGTTCAAGAACCATGTTTGCCCTTTCTTCCGGATCTTTTGTATCAAAGGTGGCAGAGCTACTATGTTCTGGTGCAAGAGCATTAAGCAGGTGAGCATAAGCCTCTCCATCCTGCAAATTTATAAGGTCATGACATCAACAGAGAACATCAGCAGAGAGAGAAAATGACAGAATTCAAAAACAATGCTTAATGGATAAGTTACTCCTTGCTATATTAGTAATATACACCAATTTTTAGCAGTGCCGTCACTCAAATGTGAAATATGATGACATGTAAAATTTTCACCCTTGAAACTGCTATTGCTCTAGACAACGGGCAAGGTATCAGAGCACAATAATAGAACCATTTGTTAGGAATTTCTTCTCCATTTTCTGGAAACTTAGGGCTCAAAGTTGAAGGCCATTTTGTAGAAGGAAAAGTTATAGTAACAACTTTTTGCTAAGATTGTGATTCTGATGTTTTCTTCAAAGAAAAGCCACATGAGAATTCATTTAACCCAAAAAAAAAAAAAAAAAGTTTATCATCAAACCATGCCAACAAAGAAATTACAAACGCAAGTAATATACTTAAACAGACAGTGGTTTGTCATAAATAAATTGGTAATTCCCCACCTTCAAATCAGAGGAAAAGTTTGTGACTTGCTTTTCATAGCCAGCTTTCTTGAGATGAAAATTCATCCATTTCAGTAAAACCTTTTCAGGTGATAAACCAATAAGCTCCTCCACATCCTAAATTTTGATAATAAAGCATATGTCATCATTGCTCAAGACAAAGCATAAGTAGAACTCGTCCACAGGACCACAGTTCATACCATCAGAAAGAAGAAAAACTGGTCAAAAGACATTACCTGGCTATCATTGACCAATTCCACAAGTTGAGGAGTTTTCTTCAGATTGAGATCAGCTAATAATTGAATCTGATTTTGGCACCATAAGAAGATACAACACAACCAAAAGCGCAAAATTGTGCAGTAATTTATAACTCAACTTTAGGTTGGCAAATGGAAATAAGATTCCATCATAATCTTTTGCATGGGTACTTTTAAAGGAAAAAAGCTCAAGTTGATACCTTGATGATTTGAGAAATCAATCCAAGTAGTAGATGGGGCTACAATAAGTAAACAAATTGAAAAATAAAAGTCAGAACCACAAGGAAGTCAAAACCTCAGAAATATGAGAACAAGATTCTATTGATAGCTGGTTCTGGCACAACTTACTCTTGCTTCAGCCAAGTCCTGTGTGCCGATATTAACCACTGTGCAACCAATAGCTTTTGCAGAATTAAGACCAAGGGTATGGTTTTCATTCCTCTCCCATGGGTTAAGGACTTTTTTTGTGTTAATAGCTCGCTCATCTATGGTCCCAGGAACAGCTACATTGATAAGCTTACTGCATACAGTAACTAACAAGCATCAATAAATGTGATTACATTTGCCAAAACTAAAGAGAAATGAATAGTCAAAATCGTAAGGTACATCTACCAAAGGAGAACTCCATCTTTTGCAAGATCAAACAAAGCATTCGTAGCCGGATCTATTGGAAGATATTTTGACAAGAATGGATCTTCAGCCAAGTAACTATTAATGTGGGCAACATAAGAAGCCTTCTCAGATTCATTAATAGCATGGTGAACAGTGGTTGTTGTCGCCTTTAGAAACGAAGAAGAATTCTTTGAACCACCTGATTTTGCTGTTGCTCGGGCTTGCAAGTTTAAAAATGCCTGCAAATTACCAAAATCCCACAAATTGCTTATCTCCTTCCGTTTTCTCAATTATAAACAATTTACCAAAACCGATAATATCATGATTATAAATGAAAACATATTATGAAAATATTGCCCATTAAAATTTCAAAAGGCGGCCCCATTTTCAATCTGTCAACTAATTGCATACCAAATTTCAATTCTTTCATACAACTCAACAACCAACAAAGAGAAAAATCAAGAATATGCTTTTCAAAAGAATGTTTAAAACAAACAAAAGCATAAACCAGAACAGAACAAAAAGCCTGCACCATACCTGCCCATCTATGATATACATTAATTGTTGTAAAAACAATAAAGAAAACAGAGGAAGAAGCAATGAAAGATTTTCCTGATTGAAAATAATATAAAGACTCACCCGAAGGAAAGATTCAAAGTCAGTTTCTTCAGTCATATTGGTGTGAGACTCTCCCAAAATAGCAGCGATCTCATCCTCTTTAAACATTTCAGTGAAAGTCTTCAACTTTGCAAAAACCGGCGGCAAATCACCCACCGTGACACGACCCGACTGACTCCTTATTGAAATAAACTACAAAAAAAAAAAAAAAAAAAAAAAAAAACAATGCAACCACAANAAATAAAAAAAAAAAAAAAAAAAAAAAAAAAAAAAAAACAATGCAACCACAATTCATTCATCATCCAAATTAATCCCATTTTGTCACAAAATCTTCTCAATGAACAATACCATTAGAAGAAAAAAAAAATCTTTATAGTTACCTTGGATTTGAGAGTGCGTAACTCGACCTGGGTGAACTGGCTCTGAAGCCATGGATCAGACACAAGCACACCCACAAAACTAGACATTATGTGTCCTTGTTTTGCTTTAAACTCTTCTCTACCTCGGACAAAACTGATTGCTTACTACATAAGTTAAGAGTTTTAACAAGTTAGCGTGAAATTGAATTAAAAAAACCAGAACAAAACGCAAACGCAGAAACCAATGCATGCACGAACGAAATGATCATAACCCTTTTGTCATATCCAACAGAGAATGAAAAAAAAATCAAGACTGATGAAAGAAAGGAAAAGAATTCAAACTCATGAAAGAACGTGGAAAACTTGATAAGGGAAACGAACCTTGGAGAGGGTGAAAGATGATTAAAGAATGTTTTCATTCATTCTGTTGTCATAAGTTTGACAGAGAAAGAGAGAGAGATATGGAAGATGTTATTGTTTGTTTGAGATGGTGAGAAATAATGAATGAATGAGGAGGAGAGAAAAGCGTGTTGGTCAGAGGACCCGCGAAGACACAGGAAATGGAATAGAGAAAGAGAGTGAAGAGAACCAAAACAAAACAAAACAAAACGAAAACACAAACAAAGCAGATACCATCATACGAGACGGGGCCTCAGTGTTTGTTCGTCTGTTTTTATTTTTTATTTTGTGATATTTTTCTATTAAAGTTTAATTGATTTTTTATTTATAATTGAAGTTACTTTTATAATAAATGTCAATCTCTTGGCCAATACACTTATCCTCCAAATATGGGTTGTTTGTTAAACTAATATTATTTAATCTTTTGAATTTGTAAAGTCTAAAAGTCGTCCCAAAGTTGAGGGGAAGATTCTCAACTTAAAAAATGCTTCAAATTGGCAATGCCCGATAAGTCATGCTAGCGAAGAAAGCCGGCAAGGGTTGGCTCTGGGCGGTGTTGTTGGTTGACAAGGTGGCGGCAACCCATATAACTTTTGAAAATCATTTTCAATTTGATAATTTCATAATGAGACTCAAAGGAGCTATAGTTTATCTGTTTCTTGACTTATTCTTGATATAATTAAAGGAGTGGATTGTGGGAATGGTTTGACACTTTTAATATGAGTTAGTTAAAAAAAAAAAAAGACTTGAAAGAAACAGTGGAGTTACAAAAGAGGCTTTTGAGTTTTGGCAAAGGCAAGCGGCATCTTGGGTTACAATGTGGATAATATAATCCATTTGGTGAAGAAAAAGTACCAAATCATTAGTTGGAACTCTTTTTTACCGAATCCAAATGGGTGTATGGCATCATTGATCCGTAAAGGCTTTTAGAACAAAGCTTGTTTCCTTTGTTTTGCTTGGTTAGGGTGAAAGTTTTGATTGGTTAGGAGCAGTCAATGCTCATGCAAGCAAAGCAGGCAGGCGAGGGCAGCGCAGGGCAGGGGCTAGAAAATTTGCCACACCGAGAGGTGAGATTAGAATTGAAACGTGCAAAGGAAAGGCAACCTCGCCTACAAATACGAAGAAGAGAAACATGGGTAGGTCTTTGATGGTTGTGTTATGTACTATGGAAGACTATGTAGACGTGGCAAACACAAAGGTGGCTATGATTAGCCACTTGCTTCCCATCTTCCATGCAACACTCAACATTGTTTTATTATCTATCTCGAAACAAAAAATAAATAAATGAATAAGGAGATTGTGTTTAGTGAAAGCTGAGGCCCAAAAAATGGAGCCTTTGAGATTTGATTAGCTTGCACAATAAGCTTGATGTGCCTACAAAGGCCCAAACGTTTGTGTTTAATGAAAGCAGCGAAGCCTTTGATTAAAAAAAAAAAAAAAAAAA
>JANKKB010029916.1:0-35257 GCA_026225775.1 Bursera palmeri | reverse complement strand
TCGAGAATACTAATAATGTTAATTAGTTTAAAAAGATTATAAAAAATAGAATTTTGATATTATTTTATAATTAAGGGATAAGTTTGTTATTTTGAATATATTAGAGAGGTGTTTATGATATTTTTTATGATTTTTACTGTAGCACCATTACTTATATTTAATGGTTCTACCGTGTTAAGGGGGTCAACGTTAGTTTAAAATTTAATAGAGTGATCAGTGTCAGTTTAAAATTTAGTAGGATGCTAAATTTATTAAAAATTTTAATAGAGGGTTGAGAGTAAATAGCCCTATAAGAAAGAGTACGTGTACAAACATCTGACAAGAATATATGGCAGCACTCTGTGCTGGTGTGTCTTGATCCAGCTGCAAGTGAACTAGCTGATTTTACTGAATTGCATTTGATATATTCTTTTATCTGGAATGAATAAATAACTGGATGACCGAGCTTGCTTTGTCCGACAGCAGCATGCATTCAATTAGTGTGCTGATGAGTTGATTAAAAATTAAGTACTTTGAAAGCATAAATCAACTACTTTTGACGGCTTGCCGAAACCATGTGCACATGCGTCCATACAGAGTATGTTGACGAAGAATGTGTTTATATAAGTTGATTATAATATGAACACTTTAAATTGTTATAAATTTTTTTGGATTACAAAATTTACGATCTATCGTATATCCAAAACCGATAATATCCGACGGTCAAATAATATTTATCTATACATACAATGGTGCATGAATAAACAAATAAAATATGCTTGTGACTTATTAATCTATCTTCGGTAAGCTTTCTTTTCCATTATAGAAAAGTGCTTCCGTACAATCGAGTTCCTTCATATGAGGATTACCATGAAAAGAGACATTGTTTGTGCAAACTTTCCTCTTACTCGATATAGTATATGAAATTATGAATGAATCATATTATAAGCTATGTATGTGCTATTGCTACCCCAAAAAGAAAGAGGTAGTTATCTATATATTTATTATTAATTTTCATCCATTGTGGCCCTAGCGAAAAGCAGCATTCTGGTCACTGGAGTGAGAAAATAAAATAATTAATTAAGCTCTGTAATCCTAGACTCTAGAATACTTTAGCTCACCAGATTCCGTATGTAGCATGGTCACCACATTAGTACGTGTCCCACAGCCAACACTAGTTTCCAACTTAGGCTAGCGACGAAGTGTTGAAGAGCATTGAGAATGGAGTTTTTAATTCTTCTCTGCAACTTTTTATATGCACCAATGTGTTGGATTCTCATTGGAGGCAGATGCTCAAACCATGTGGAATGGCCCAACGTTTTAGCTAAATATGGAAGTAATAACTTAAAATAATGGACAAAAACATTAATTTAGGAGACATAATCCATGGCTTAGATACCATGTATGGAAACTTTAGGCTAAATATATCTGTCATTGACTATGTGAATAGGCTAAAGACTTAAAAGTCTCTGAATTTTTATTATTTTTTAGGTTACAAATAATCAAATATATATAGTATACATTACAGAATTGAAACTGAATACAAATTCTATAATTGAAACAGGATTAGGATAAAAATCTCTATAATAATAATGAATCTAATCTAATCCCATATAATCAGTTAGTTTAATTCCTAATATATTTACACTACATAGGAAACAACCAACATATTCTATTTTCAACATAGAGCAATACCTTCTACTAATGGACTGACTGTTTGAATAGTTTAATACCTTCTAATAATGGAATGATGATATCTCCCTCACAACCAGCACAAATCTAGAATCATTTAATCAATTTCATTAATTAAACGAGCAAGTTAAAATTAAGCTTGGAGAAATTATTGTTAATTTCGCTGATGATCTTGTAAGTTCTATAATGTCACAGGTTCAAACTTGAAAGGTTTTCCAAGTCAAAGAAATTGCAAAGGTTCAGATTGGGTTATGATTGTTAAGTAATGTGGGGTGACTCGTGATTCTTGGTTCTTATCATCAATTTTGAATGGCTAGAGAAGAACCAAATCAGCGATGTATGTCAAACATTTTGACAAAACACAATTATAAGAAGCTGAAATCAAAAGATGATTGGTCAGAATTGTGTGACTAAACGATATGACTTGTTACTTTGGACGATCGGATAAGCAAGAAACATGTCATTTTAATTAGTCATATGAAAGGTGAAGAAGCAAATACATGGAAAGACAATCTATTGAGGAAAAAAAAAAAAAAAAGTAAAAATGAGTATATGCTGTAACAAAGCTGGAGAAATGAATGCACGCACCAACTTTGTGACAAAGAAAATCACGTAAAAAGATTATTGGGGCCAACTCGAAAGTTGTTGCGATTATGAATTGTCTAAACTGGGTGTCAGACTGCCATCTGGGTGGTTGAAAACTGGGTGGACGAAGCCAAAAGCCAAGGGTCATTCTCTCTATAAACAATACAAATAGACCAAGTATTCAACTTCATCTGTTCATGTCCTTATCATTATTTTCAGATATTTGTCTAGTTTAATCATTAAAAGATTTCAACCAAACAACCTACTGTACAAATCTATGTATTATGTTTATGTATTGCCAGTTTTCTTGTTTGTATTCACTCATATACATGTAAATATGTTCTGTGTTGTGTGAACCTATTTAAACGGTATGCTGCGTGAAAAAAAGATAAAAAATAAGGAAAACATGTTGACATGATGCAACATATAATAAGATTGTAGAAGAAATAATTTCAGAAAGCAAAGATTCCCAGCCAAAGATTGAAGGATATGTTGGGCATCGTCCTCATTCATTTGTGTGTTTGTGAGTGTGCTTTGGAATCCACTAATTAAGTAGAGGATGACCTGAAATACGTACAATCAAAGAAGAGATAAGGGAAACAGTTGGCTAAATCTCATTGCACCTTAAAAGCTATGGATATATGGCCAAATAATTCTGCAATAAGAATAAAAAGATATCTCAAAAGCAATATATATCTATATAATTAAGCGGCTGCTTGATTTACCTTTTAATTTGGCTTTGTGTTCCTGACCTTTGGTCATGAAACAGCTCTTTTTTTTTTTTAAAGCTGGCCTAACTATATATAGTAGAACAGATTCTAAAGTATAGACATATTTAGACTGTCCTGTCTGCAGCAGCTTAATTCAAAATCTAAAAGAGAAGCAGTAGTAGTAGTCTTAATCACTTTAATTAAGATGCCATTAAGCTAGTCAATCAATCTCATCTTTCCATGACAATTGATTAATATTTAATTATATAGAAACCCTCTTTATAGCAAAGCCGAATCAGAGAAATTACTAAGTGTAGAATCTAGATTTCTGGGTTTAACTTCTTATTTGGCTTGGCTGTGTCTCTAGCAAACAGGATAACAGGATAACGAAGTAGAAGATGATATAGATGTAAAATGCCGTAAGAATAAAAGAGACCAATACCAGAAATGGGAAAATAATCCTTGTTAATGGTTCATAATCTTGATCTTAATGTCTCTATCGCTTGACAAGTCTTTCCACTTAACCAACCAATTCAATCAACTGCGGCGTGTCACATCCAGTTAAGTAGTTCTTGGCCGAGGCAGGTTTGCTGATGCTTTGGATAACGGCGGGTGTCGCTGTGCTTTAGTTGTGTGACCAACAGCCGCTGTGGATAGCGATATAAGATAGTGGATGTAGTTTAGATTCTTCATTGCATCATTCTTTGCGTTTAATACATCAAAGCATGCTCCCACTCCCATGCTATGAGTCATATTTTTACCCATTAGCTATAACCACTCTACCGTTGCTTTCTATGAAAATGACAATTATGAAGCAAATTAAATTCGCTTTCTAGCTAGATAAGACAAGTGAATGATTAGAGTCATATACGTGTGATGAACAAATGCAAAATCACGCAAGATTTAAGGGTTTGATGACAGATATAGATATTATGTGTCACGATTAAGTATAAAGTCACGCATGATTTGAAGATTTGATGACACACGTAAATATGAATATGACTCTAATATCATATTAAGTTTTCAAATATAATATTATACCTATATAATTAGTAATCACTCGATAATATATAAATTAAAGTAGAATAATGTTATACATATCAATTTTTTATATAAATTTATGATAATATTATTATATAATTATTACATCATCGTTCTTTATTAAAATATATATTTTTTTTTAATTCAAGCAAATGTGTAAGGATTTTTTGTAAAAAATATTTGTAATCGGGGTGTTATTGGGTACCCTCTTAATCTGAAGGCAAAATCCAGAAATAGGATGAGTGTCATTCTCACATAACATCAGAATGGGTGTGTTTTGTTAATTAAGATTAACATTACAAATAAGTATTAATAAAGAAATAAAGGCTGTCCATAATGATGTCATCGGTGGATTGCATCATTGGCCCGGCGTCCGGACACCAAATAATTGACCCAAGATCTGCCACCCAGGCAAAGCTTCATTATCCTGTTGTACCTACCCAGCGGTTCTCCTCCGTCCATCTTAAAACCGCAAAATTCAATCAAACCGAACCTCCTACGTTCGATTTCTGGACCCTACCGTACCATTCCCAATCTTAAGAATTTTGCGTGTTGGGGTCCACCGAACCCAATTTTAATGTTTTTTAACCTTGCCCTCGCCTGCCGGAATTTTTGAACAAATTGTCACCATGGCCTCTCAAATTCAATAACTTTCCAGGAAAGGTGAGGCAAGTAAGGTGCAAGTTCTTTTCAATTCGCGACATGAATAATGATCAGCTCGACACTTGTCAGTGAATGGCAAGCCTGATTCTTATTTGCATATATCAAATATCTAAAAATAATTGAACTGACTTGCTCGCATCCTATTGGCCCTCTTGGTCCTTACCTTCCCTCCCCACTCTTGCAGATCATTACTGTTCACCTTCCTCCTGCGGTGCGTTGGCTAAATTTTCATGAAAGAAATTTGAAAGATGTGACGAAAGACAACACAAAGTCAGCCACAAGACTGTCCCAGAAATCTAGAACAATCGGAATCTAAGACCTTTGTGCTTTAATATTTGTTTTCTAAACCATGAGAAAGAAGAAGAATCTAAGTGGCAAACTTATCTAATAAAAAGTAATATTGTATTCAAAGTTCAACAAGCAATACGTTTCGCGTCCCAATTAGTACAGGATTAGTTTAATAATTTCTTATGTAATATATTTATTTTATAAACAGTGAACTGCGATTTAAAAAATAGGAAAAAATGAAATAAAATGTCATAATATATTATGGGGGAAATTACATTATATTATGCATGGATGTTTACTTTCATAAAGATGATTGATGGTACACACCATTTATTTTGATAGAGTTTTGTCGCTTTCTCCGGACCATTTAGGACCAACCTATCATTACAAAAATTTGGCCAAGGATCCTGGACCAAATTTTTTATTTATAGATTTTAATTAAAAAAAAAAATTACGCCTCTCATTGACCACTTCACTTGTTAACACTAAAAGTAGACCTAATATTCTCAACTCTTCGAAGCTTGATTGCGCCGGTTGCTAGGCTAGCTAATGGATATTTTCTAACACGTAACCTAACCATTATCTTTCATATTATGACATAGTCAACCGTAAATAAATAAAATAAATTTGGGAAGGAAAAAAAAATTACACCCTCTAGACCTCGAAGGTAGGATAATTGGTTAAATACACGTGTAAGGTCCATTTCACGCCAGATAAGTGCTTTAAAAAAATAATAAAAAGGTCCAATATACTATTACTAATTTTTTGTACCCCCCTCACATGGGTATATGATTAGAACTGAGTAGAATGAGAATGAGTATTAACATGATCATCAAGTTCATTAATAAAAATAAGTACAACATTTTAATTTAATTTTATATGCTATATCCTTTATTGGAAATGAATCGATTCATCCACATACATGAATGGTTGAAAAATTATGCATTTAATCATTTAATTAAAAATTGAAATTAGATGTTGGTTAGTTTCAATCATTAAATTGATTAATAAAAAAATTTATATTACAAAATCATCTAATCGAACCTTACACACTTAACTATCACAACAAGGTGAAGGAAGCTTTTGATCAAAGTTTAGGTTGAAGTCATTCAATCAAAATCAAGATAACCAAGCGACATAAAACATATTCTCTGAGTTGAGCTCTTCATCGGATTGGCAGCAGCAAGTCGTTGGATTTACACTTACAACCAGGAAGGTGGGATCGAAATTTCCAAAAACACCCCCGGACCATCTAGTTTGTTTACAAAAATAAATGAATAGAGCATGGGTATTTAAGTAATCTGGTAAAAGAAGATTCATAATGAATAAGTCCTTTCCCATTCTCCAATCACGGGGACAAGAGAAAAAGTCAGTCTAGCCAAAAAGCTGACGTCACAAATCTCGACAAACATAGATACGCACATTATCTAGCCGTTCACGTGTCACGATCTTTCCCTACTAATTATGGAAAGCCCGGAACGCTTTGATCTCAATTCTTAACCATAAACATTGGCCCACGTGTCTTCTTCTTTCTGGAACAACCAGCGCCCTTGTACACAGCTTCACGAGGTCCAAGGCCTACGTGCCCCTATCGTGGAGCCCCTCGATAACACTCCTCTAAACGTAATTGGCTGTTCCGTGGGGCCCAATCACAACTTCACATTCGCTCTCTTCACGCCCTGGGCCCCGTCGCTGCGACAGCCACGTCTCACTTTTCAACCAATCACCTCCCTACGCTGTTAATCCTACTGTTGATACACGTGTTTATCCTCACACGTGTCTACCGCATATCTATTATCGCCTATAAATTGCTTGCGCTCGCTATATCCACCTGCACCTGTGCATTTAGTGCGTCAATATCGTCCTCAACACAGACAGAAAAGATACTAATTAAACTTCCGAGTCCTGGAGCGAGTTAAACAGCGAGTTTTAGAGAGAGAAAAAATGTATAAAATGGATGGTAGAGGTGGGTGCTGTATAGCGAGGTTCGCAGGTGGTGGAGTTTATGATATGTCCAAGGTGAACCGGATAATGCTACGGTTCAGACCGATCGCTCCTAAACCCACCACCGGTGGTTCAGTTTCTCCACCCGAGAAAAGCGGCGACTCTTTCGCTAGGACTGGAAGAGGCAAAAGAAAAAACACTGCCAGAGAAGCCAACGTCACCAACAACCGGTGTAATAACAATTTCAGAAGAAGAAAGGCTTCTACTTCAAGTGGTGAAAAAACAGATTCTGTTGTCACTCTCCCTCTGTTGCCGGACTCCCCGGCGAGATCGTCGTCACAGGTGGCATCACGAGATAAAGAAGTACGTAACTGTAACTCTAACTCTACCTCAAAGTTGCCGATGTGGCTTAGCTTTGACAAAAGCGGGGAGGGGGGGAAGGATCAGGTGGCGGTCTCGGGTGGGTTTGGGTGGTCAGCAGATCGGGCGGTAGTGATGATGCCGCAGGCGATGGAGGGGGTGGCATCGTGTGTGACGGTGGAATGTGTGACGGATACGTGGGTAGATGGGGATGGCTTTGGGAGTACGGATGAGCAGAGGAGGATGAATCTAGGGAGGGACACGTGTCCGGGGTTTATATCTGATCAGTTTGGTAGAGTCACGTGGACGAATGAGGCGTACAAGAAGATGGTCGGCCAGAAGCAGGGGGAAGAGATGGTAGTGTGGTTGGTGACGAAAGTGCCGATAACGGTGACGCTAACTTACCGGGCGTTCACGTGCAGGGTGAGGCTGCAGTACGCGTTTGGCAAGGATAGAAGCTCCATAACTGTACCTTGTGATGTGTGGCGAATGGATGCTGGTGGCTTTGCATGGAGACTCGACGTGAAGGCTGCTCTCTGTTTGGGTCGGTGAATGAAATGTTAACTGTTCGATGGCCCTTGATCTGACCTGATCCCGATGATCCATCTCAGTTAACTCGACTCCGCGGTCTCAACTCATTAACATTAACATAGTAACGTTAGTGCTTTCGCTTTTAAAAAAATGTAAATATATTTGGTCCTTCAGATCCGATGTCTGGTTTGTGAATTTTTTTTTTTTTTTTTACTATTCCTGCACGCGGTCATCTTTCTGGTTTGCCTTGTCTAGTGAACTTCAAGAAGCAATGTTAACAGTAACTTATTTCATATTTGGTGTACTTATTGATGGTTTCTGTTCGCTAGCTAGGGTTCCGAATTCTGATGAAATCCGTAGCTGCTTAAGTTTATATTATTTTAAGAGGCACACATACAAACACGTACTGAATGTGAGAGTAGTGAATTGTTTGATAGCGTGTTTTCGGAATGGTGAAGAGCTGTCACTGGTGTTGATCAGTAAGTGCATATTTTCAGTTAAAGCCACTTTCTTTTTAAAAAGTGTGCATCCATGGAACACATCAAATTTTTCCGTGCTCTGCTCTCCTCATTATTTCTTTCTTTCTATGCATCAAAGAGAGAGAAAGACTCGAGAGGACTGAAGAGGGGAGCGTTTGTATTTTGTAATATGGCTGTAAGGTTAATGAGATTGGACAGGTGGATGCATTTTGAAATGTTTCTTGGTTGTATGTATGTATATGGGTATGGGTATCATGGTCATGGGATGGGAATGCTCTTTCATTTAACCTACGGTCCTACACCAATAGTCTCTTTTCCTTTTTATTGTTTGTACTGCCTGCCTGTCTCTGCATAAATTGCACTACTGGTTTCTGTTGTTTTGATTTTCTCGCCCCGCTATCTCCTGTGTTTCGGTCACGTGTACCTACAAAAGTAGGGATAAATACATAGGCACCCCATGGTTTGATCCAAGTACAGCGGCACCCACCTTATTCCGATAGTATCATCAAGATTTCAATTTTTTTTTGGTAACAATTTGAAATAATTAATACTATCAAGTTATTATCAATATTTTATTTATTAAAATAATAAAATAATATAAAATATTTAAAAATTAAAAAATAAATAGAACTCTCTTTTATATTCCCCATCAACGCATCTTGCTCTCTCTTTGCTTTTTAACTCTGCTTCTCGCTTTCTCTTTTTGCTTTTCAACTTTGTTTCTTGCTCATCGTTGTTAACCCTATCGAGGTCCTAATACGAAATGACAAGCATTTCAAGTCAAGTGAAGTGTTTTCTAACACCATTCAAATCAAAATTCAGGCAATCCTTTTTCGCCACTAAAAATGCTTCTTTCAACACAACAATTCAACATAAACATGCATGAAATTCACCACCCCAATCACCAATACCAAATGATATGAATACGGATACAAATGAGTAAGATCTAACTTAAAATATCAACAAAATAAAATATAAATAAAATCTCCAAGATAATTACTAAAACAACCTCAAAATCAATCACAATATTCAAACTTAACTAATAACACTTTAACACAAACAATATATATAAGTTATTTCTTGTGCGAGGTGAATTTGGATCCAAAATGATAAATTTGTATTATGTAAACAGTGATCTTCGAGAACAAATTTTTACATCAACTTGATTTGTTTTCACCAAATAACACAAATACAAGTAAATAAATACTTACTAGAATAAGTCCCAAATGATACTTCAAGCATAAAGAAAATGAATTCACCAACTTGAAGCTAATCACCACTAATCCTTGACTTGAAATGGATAAATATCGATAAACAAGAGAGAAAACTCTCTCAAACACACACAAGTCTGCAGTATCGGCACTTGAAATGAGAGGTTCTAGGCTATTATCAGAGGCAGGTCTAATACGTAAGATCCTCCATCCAAAGGTTGATTAACTGATAATAAAAATAATATTAAATTTTTATTCAAATGTCAAAGTCTAAACAAAATATTACAAAAGAAAGCCTTATATACCAGGCTTCTAAAATGGGTAAAAATACATAAAGGTCACCACTTACAAAAGTTAAACAAAAAGATTACAAGAGTAATTACAAAATACATTATAAAAAAAGCCTAAATTATCCTATATTTAGGAGGCTTTCTAATTCAACCAATTTGGGTTTAATTGAATTAGATAGCATCCTAATGTGGACTAATATGAGCTTTTACACCAATTAAAGCTTACTAATAATATTACATACATATAGGCCCTTCAAAAACAACAAAATAAGCCTTAAATGACACAACACATAACGAAGGCAAGGTGAACTGATTTCCAAGTCGGTTGGGCTTTCATTTTTGCTTGGAACTTCATTTCTTGGGCTTTGTGGGCTTCAAGGTGGTCTTATATGGGCTGAATAGTATGGGAACTTGTATGGCCGAAATGAGGGGTGGTGGAAATGGATCAGGTCCTCTTTAAGAACAAGATCAATAACGATAGTGGTGACAAGCGGTATTGACAAAGATAATGAAAGATGCGACGTCGACAACAACGAGCAATAGAGGTAGAGATCAATTTAGAAGGCAGGTCAGGCTCGACCAAGCCTGCAGGCCTCAAACCTTGGCTTGGGCCTGGGCCTAGCCCACATTTAGCTTAGGTTTTGACGTAACTTCCATTGTAGTCAGTAACTTAGGTCAGGTCAAGTTAAGTCAAAAATTGGATTGGATCCGGCCAATTGCCATCTCTAGGTAAAGGTATGCAACTCTTTTTCTAGTTTCAGGTAGGGTTGGATTTTTTTTTTTGGGTTAAGATAACATGGATTTAGTAATAAATCTTATTTTTTAAATAAGATAAACAAGGGTAAAATTGGTTTTCCATAAAATTGTGTATAGAATATCCTAGCAAAGTGGTGAAAGTGGGGTTTGGGTGTTACTATTATACCAAAAGTGGGGCCCGGGGGTTACTTTCAGAACAAGGGGGGTGACGTGGGCTTAGATCAAACCATGGGGTTCCTTATTTTTTCTATCCCTACAAAAGTAACTACAAAAGTAATAGACCACACATGCTTTACTAGTGTTGCGGTAATTATATTCATGTACTGTGAGTCTGTGACAACAAGAAGCTACCGGCCTGTGCCTCTGCTCGTTGAGTTGTGGACCTTTCGCTACTCTTTACTTTTCCTCGTCTCCTCAAACCCAAAAGGGGGTAAATACATTGACACCCCCAAGGTTTAATTTAAGTAACAAACTCACCCATGTTATTCATTAAGTAACATAAAGACCCTCATTTTGATATTTTAAGTAACATTAAGACCCCTACTTTTATGTGTAAAGACCCCCATGTTTTCCAATTATAGGGGTGTTTATGTTACTTTATGAATAACAGGNGTGAGATTGTTACTTAGATCAAACCTCGGGGGTGTCTATGTATTTACCCCAACCCAAAAGCAGCCTAAAGTAACCCAAGCCGGTACACTTGCTCACTGTTTGCTAGTTGCTGCGAATTTACTTACAGAGGGAAAATTCTAAAAGAAACCTTAATTTTAAGGACCTTTTAAAATAAATTTTCATGTTACAACTTCATAGGGCTTTGGTTATAATGTTAAAATTTTTAAAGTTAGGTTATTTCCAAAAATATCTTTATAATTATTGTTATTTTTTAAAAAAATTTGGCTTATATGTAGTGTAGGTTATTTGCAGTAAAACTTTTTCTTTTGACATCTAATTGGTAAACTTTAAAATATGCATAAAGTGATTTATAATAAAAGATTATAATTTTCTTATTTTATTAATTTTATTAATTATTTTAGTAATGAAAACTAGTTCTGGTACTTAAAATATAAGGAAAAACAAGAAAAGTAAAAAGTCAAATAGAATAGTGTAAGAAAAGAATATTGTGGAAAGAAGGGTGGGAGAGTAAACATAAATACTTTGTGGATTAATTAAATATTCAAGTGATTATTTTCTTGTGACTCATCTTTTTGGTTTAGTGGTTTAAGGTTTGAGTTTGAGAGGGGAATGAGAGGGATGGAGAAGATGATGATGAGTCAGAAAAGTTATTATAGAATAAGATATAACATATTTAATGCTGGGGTTATATCAACCTCTTAAAATGCTCTCTACATCTTTCTTTCTACTAGATGTATTTATATTTTAAATATGAAATATAATATATTTTAGTTTTTTTTGACAAATTTCACATTTAGTGTGCTTAAAGAAGAGATGTAACGATATAGTGGGAGTTATTTGAGGATTAGTGTAGCCTCATCTTATATATTTAATTGTGGTTATTTTTGGGTGTCTAAAGCAAAACTAGTGCTTTTAAATTCTTGTAATGAGTGTTAAGAGTTGAATAATGATTTTTCATGTTGTCAAATAGTTGAACAACGAAAACAGATGGGAATGCCTGATCGAATAGATTGAGTATTGTAGAAATAATGTTCAAGTCCACTGCACGATTTTATGTGGATCAATAAGAATTTACATGGGCTCCAACTTTAATGTTACGTTCGTACAATTGTATAGCCATTTCCATTGCTTGCCACTGCATCGAACCAATTTCCTCTACAAATGTTATATATCATCACCTAGCTAGCTACCATTAATGGGTAATTTCCTCCATTGCATACGACGTTTTACGTATTTCATTGTGTGCACTAACTCTGGGGAAAAGTCTTTTTGAAGTGGTATTCTTCCTACTCCATCCAATATCAGAGCAAAGGTAGGCCCAGTATCTTATGTCTAAAAGCCCAATTAGTCTGCGGTTACATGGATAGGTCAAGTAATGAGATGTAAAACGGACTGGGCCATAAGTGGCTTTTATTTGTACAGCCTGACCCAATTTGAGTCCATTACTGAAAATGGCAAGGGAATGTAAGAGCGCAAGATAGTGTGATCGCTGATAGGGAGAGGAGCGTATTATTGTATTTTACCTAGCAAAAAAAGTTACCAAGGCAAACACTAAACAGCTCTAAAAGAGCACGTGTGTAGTGGTGGTAGTACTAGTTCACTTGCCGCGTCACAAGCTGGTGAAAAGTCAAAGATAGCGACACGTGGTCGGCACATGAGTTTTCTTTCCCGCCATCCTCCACTGTCCACACTTTCTCTATACTCGCCAAAGTAAGCGCTATATGTTCGTTCAAGCTCTTCTAACAGACACGGTGTCCCTTTCCACTAGCGAGTATGAGTTATTTCCTACTTGAAAGCGTACACATCTCTCTATCCAAAATATTAATAAATAACTGGATTACGTTATGCATGACCAACACGATCGACGCAGTGCAGACATAAGACGCACCACAGCCGTCAGATCTAAACTTTTGACGGTGCAGTTAATTTACGGCTCTGATTCGTTTACTCGCGGCGGGCTGCGAGGCCAAAGTGTGCCTTTAAGTAGAGGATCAAACAAGCCCTAAACCGATCACACTCTCTACCTCTCTCTCGCTCTCTCGCTCGCTCTCGCCCTTTCTATATGCGAAGATTGGCGAAGTTTCGAATCTACGTCTATTCGCGAGATCCAGGTTTTGAATTGGGTTCTTGTGAAGCAGGTTCTGATTTAAGGGTTGTTTCTAGGGATTTTGAAGCATTTTGAATTTGATTCGTTTCGTTGTCGATGCAAATTTATTGTTCAGCTTCGACTCGATCTAGGGTTTATTGGTCATAGAAGTCTAGGTTCGTTATCGTAAGTTTCATTCTTTTCGTTTAATTCTTTTGTTAATTCCTCATTTTTGAGCGGAGTTACTCAGTATTTTAGCGGCAATTTGGGGAAATTATTTTTTAATTGTTCGGGGAGTGCATTCTTGGATTCAATGAATAAGTGAAAAGTAACCAAATTAGGGTTTTTATTAAAATTTCAATATCAATTAAGCAATCATTGATACTATTATTATCAACGAAACGTTAAGGGATACAACTGCTCGAAACTGAAGAGGAAAATATACCTAAAATGTATCTGTGGATAAAGCAATTGCTGGTGCTGTTGTGCCAAGTATAGTTTTTGACCTGAAATTTTAAGTTTTTAAAAATAATCTGAAGCAGTGCGCAGTGGAACCTCTGTGATTTTTCCGTGGATACCTGAAATTGAAGAGATTGGTTTGGATTTCTATATTTCATAATCAGCTTATATGAGAATTAAGGAAGGTAACTGAATTTGATGTCACAGTTGATATGTGCAGTTATTGGAGGGTAGTATTCTTATGGCACCAACTGTTCCCATAGGTTTCGCTGGACAAAAGGAATCGAAAAAGTGTTCGGTTTCATTAATGATGGGGAAATCAAGAAAGTATTCTAAAGGGCATGCTTCTGGTTTTGTTCCGGATTACAGACATGTTGTTCAGACCATGGCTGAATCAGAAGGGTTTGGGAGCTCAGGAAGGATTGACACGGAGATGACAGCTTCTGAGGATTCATGTGCTCCCAAAAGGAAGTGCATTAGTTTGAATGCTGATGGTTATGAGAGTTTTGGCGTACCTATACAGGTCTTGACCTTGTCAAAGATGTCAGGGAGTGAAAGAAAGAGTTTGGAATTGAGGTTAAAAAGGGAGCTTGAGCAGGTCCGGATACTTCAAACCAAAGTTACTTCCCTTAATTCCAATGTTGCGGGTCTCTCACCTTCTAGTGACATTCGGAGTTGTAGTGATGGGCAAAAAAGACCTCCGTTGGAGGGTTTCCAAAGACCATCTGAAGTACCAGCTCCAAAGGGTAAGAAACGGGCTCCTCCTGGACGTAATGGCCCCCACGCTAAAAGGAGTAATTCGGGACGGTTTGAATCAGCGAAGCTGACTGCACCAGTGAATGCTTCAAATGCAATGTTAATGAAACAGTGTGAGACATTGCTTAGCCGTTTGATGTCACATCAGTTTGGTTGGGTTTTTAACACTCCAGTTGACGTGGTGAAGTTGAACATTCCGGACTACTTTACTGTCATTAAGCATCCCATGGATTTGGGCACTGTGAAGACTAAAATAGTTTCAGGTCAATATTTGAGCCCATGGGATTTTGCTGCAGATGTGCATCTTACTTTCTCGAATGCGATGACCTACAACCCACCTGGAAATGATGTCCATATCATGGCTGAGACACTCAGCAAATATTTTGAATTAAGATGGAAAGCTATAGAGAAGAAGCTTCCAATGAATAATAATGTGCCATCAGGGCCTTCAAGAGCAGGTGTTATTGAGGAAACTGCAGATACAATGGCAATGCAACCCATGAGGAAGAAACCAGTTCCCCCCAGTGACAATAAGGTCAAGCTAGAACCTGTTCGACAGGTCATGAGCAATGAGGAGAAGCGAATCTTGAGCACAGAATTGGAGGGTTTGCTTGACGAGCTGCCTGAAAACATTATTGACTTTTTAAAAGAGCAGACTTTTGGTACAGGCCAGACTGCTGAGGATGAGCTGGAGATTGATATCGATGCTCTCAGTGATGAAACTTTGTTTACATTACGGAAGCTTTTAGATGACTATTTGCTGGAGAAACAGAAAAATCAGGCAAAACCTGAACCTTGTGAAATGGAGGTACCTCTCTCCCCCTTTCACTATTATACTTGTTTGCTTGTTTAATTTGGCATTTCCCCTTAATTAATTGCTGTTCGATATGTATATTTGAATTTTGCTGTGAATTTTCTTGCTGTAGATTCATAATGAGTCGGGGTTTAGCAATTCCTCAATGCAACTCTGTAAAGGTAACCTTCTATTCCTCGTCACTGATATCCTGGCAGATAACTTTTCATGCTATTTTGTTTCTAGTTAAAAGTGATACATTATCTGTCCAGGGAATGGCATGGTTGATGAGGATGTAGATATTGTTGGTGGGAATGATCCTCCTACATCAAACGCCCCTGTTGTAGAGATTGAGAAGGATGCTGCTCATAGAAGCAGTAAATGCAGTAGTTCAAGTAGCTCCAGCAGTCAATCTGGCTCTTCATCCAGTGGTCTGTATTTCTGTGAATTTTACTTATTTAGTTTCTCTCTCTCTCTCTCTCTCTCTCTCTCTCTCTTTTTTTTTTTTTTTTTTAAATAAAGGAATTCTGAGAGTCAGTGCAAGTCTGTTGTGTCACTAGTTGCGGCCCAACAATTTAGGTTCTACAAATAAATTTGCACCTATTTAGATTTTCCTCTTTTTTCTTGTTATCCTTTTAGGAGGTCTGTTTTTGGTGGGTTGGGGGTGAGAACTGCTGCTTACAATTTCTTCAAATTTTCTCTTATGATAGTTTGTATTTTTTACTTTTTTCCTAAAGTTGAATATGGTGGATAACACTTGATACACATAATTGGTGAAAATCTGGAGCAGCTTCACTTACTAATGATTTATGGTTAAATTTGTTCATGAGGTTTGTCAAGGTCCTACTATTGAAGATTGCCCTAGACATTATTCCTTATTTGATTCTGTCTTGTTTCCGGGTCACAGATGTCTGTATCTATTATAGAAAGTTGTTATTCATTTATTAAATCATCAAAGGAGGTTACTAGTATTGTTATTATATATTTGTATTATTTTAAGCTTGACATTGCAAACCATACTTCTGCTTCTTTATCTTGTTTGGGAGAAGATGTTATGAATTGTTAAAGCTGTCTTAAACTACAGCTACAAAATATTTGTGGTCGGCTGGTTGCCCTTTTTGATCCCTGAGTCTGAGAATTTCACTAAATACTTTTAGCTTGCCTATTTTTGTTTATAGTTTAATAGTAGTAGTATGAAGCCATGAATCCTTCTTTATGTTGTTTGTTTGTTGAAAATCTAATTTTTGTCATTCTTTTCATTTATTTATTTTCAGATTCAGATTCAGCTAGCTCGTCTGGCAGTGAATCGGATGCTGCTAAAGCCTCAGATCCTACTGGTGCTACGAAGGTATATCTTAATTTCTTAAGAAATCAAATAATTTTGTAATGCTTTAAGGCTCTTGGGCGGATTGAGATGATGTTGCTTTCTCTCTTTTTTCTGAGATGTAGAATACTTTTTTGGTTGCATAATTTCCTTTTGTTGAGTAAATAGTTTTTAACTGACTTCTTTCCTATTGTAGGAAAACTTGGATTCTGAAGCAAATTTGGATGAAAAAAGAGGTGATGTTGGTGTATCAGACATTGGAAATTGTGAGTTCTAGGGCTTTTTACATGTATTGTTGCATGTTCTCTTTCTATATAGTTTTGAGATCTTTATTGTATATTAATGTTATTCTGAATTTCTGCTTTTGAATCTCCTACAGCATCGGTAAACGATTTTAATCCAGTTGAAGCAAATCCTCAGGGTAAGCCAATTGCTGTTGAGGTGGATGGCCATCACGAGGGTAAGCATAATCATTAAGAAGACTGTCTGCTGATTTCTTTGGGCCTCATCTCACACATCATACTATAACATTATAGGGGAGAGTGCTCCATCTGGGAGGCAAGTCTCCCCCGAAAAGCGCTATCGTGCTGCTTTATTGAGGAATCGTTTTGCGGACACCATACTCAAAGCTCGGGAAAAAGCGCTTGAAAAGGTTGTTTACAATAGCTATGTTGTATGTCTAAGGGTTTATATATTTCTGTCAATTCTAGTAATCTGTGCTAATTTGCAATTGTGATATGCTTAGGCTGAAAAGTGTGACCCTGAGAAGCTGCGGATTGAGAGAGAGGAACTAGAAAGGCGGCAAAGAGAAGGTTTGGCTTTTTAACATTTCATGTAATTTTGATTTTTTTTGAAATCTTTCATCTTATATTGAATCTCTGAAAAATGATGATTTTGGTTCCTCATCTCTTTATTGTGATATTAGAAAAAGCTCGACTGCAAGCAGAGGCCAAGGCTGCTGAAGAGGCTCGAAGAAAGGCCGAGGCTGAAGCTGCAGCTGATGCCAAAAGGAAGAGGGAACTAGAGAGAGAAGCTGCACGTCAGGCGTTGCAAAAGGTGAAATTAATTTCAAATTTATAATCCGGTTTGGGCCTGCTGCAAGCCAGCCATTGGTTCTGAAGTGCAACTTAAAATTTTTGAATTGCTTACAGATGAAGAAGACTGTGGATATCAATGAGAACAGTCAGTTCATGGAAGATTTGGAAATGCTTAGGACTGCACAAGATGAAGAATTACCAAGTTTCATAGAGGATACGGTCCCGGAGGATTTTCAAAATGGGTTAGGTAGTTTTAAACTTCAGGGGAGTAGTAACCCATTGGAACAACTAGGATTATACATGAAGATGGATGAGGAAGATGAGGAGGAAGGTGAACCACCGCAAAGTATTCTGGAGTCAACTAAAGATGTAGAGGAAGGGGAAATTGATTGATATGAATTTTCTTTTCTTCATACTTTTCTGCTAGTTGTGAAGCACAGAACATAATTGTGATCCTGAATTACAAGAGAGCACATATGTTGGTTGTTTCTGACTTGCTTCGGCTATGTTGGTTGCAATATTCTCAACTGTGTTTGACGAGCACCAGTCCTCAGATAGAATGGAGATGGACTAAGGGAAGCATGATGCTTCATGTTTTGGGTAAGGGTATATAATCATTGTTATGCTATTGGTTGTTGGACTCGGATGTTGGATGACATTGGAAATGGGTGTTGATGATTTGCTCTGAGGTTTTGAAGGAAGGGTGTCTGGTCTTTTCATTTTTCTTTGTAAAAAAAAAAAATCTGTTTGTATTATTACATTGCGATGAAGAGTTGAGGATAGGTCTTTGGGTAGGTTTGGGCACTTCTTTTTCTTCATTCCCTGTGTATAACTAGCGATGCATGCACTGTTGTTTTTAGGGAGATGAAGGACCAAAAGAGAGAAAATGAGAATATGTTTGAGGGAGATGGATGTCCCTAGTAATTGTAAAATAGCCTAAAAGAGTAGAGACAAATGGAGATGACGAGGAGTTACTATTTTGGACTGTTTTCTGTAATTTTGTTAAATATGAGTTCCTTTATAGTCTGGGATGCCTGAAAGTGGAAGTTCTGTATTAGTGATGTTTTATTTTACAATTTGTTTGGATCCATCGTCTTCTGATTGTGATCGGACGTGCTTCCCTCTGGGTTTACGTACTTCTAACCCATGAATTATACGGGTAAAAGGAGAAAAATCCTGATGTCTGTGCAGCATGTTGGAGATCCATATAATCTACATGCATAGGGATCTATGCTTCCCTAGCCGAGTAATTGTGATCTCAGTAATTGTCCTACGATTATAAGTTTTAATCAAACATTTTTAAAGTTTAATCAAATTTTAGCGTGTAGCGGGTTGCTTCTACATAATCGAACATAAATTACTTCAACTCCATCTACCGAGGTAGGTTTCAGAGTTTCTGCCTAGAATCGAAAGTATGGAATCCTGGTAGTCTGCTATTATTGTGTTTCTTGGTTTGCTTTACCATTTTGCCATGCTACTGAAGAATGAAGAACAGATTAATGAAACATCCAATGCAGCAAAGATAATGCAAAGCTGGTGATATGTAGGCTGTTTTTTTTCTCATTTACTACTATTACTGTACACATTACAAAACATCTAATTTTTAAGTCTTAGCCCGATACATTAAGTCTCAAACATTCCCTCATCTGATAATCTGGAAGATTCAGTCCCGTTAACCACTGGCTGATTTGACAAATCAACACTATAGTCACTTAGAATACTGTAATCAAAGTCATCTTCATCGTCATCATCCTCCTGACCACTGCTCGAACCTTCTTCATCAATTTCTTCTAGCATCATCCCTTTCGAATGAGCTTCTCTCTGCATCTTCTGCTTGATGGCATCATCATAGGACATTTCATACCAAACCATTCCTTTGCCCACAATAGATTTGTTGTGGGCATCTTTCATGCGCTCTTGCTTACTCTTCTCTGAGTTTTTGGGTTCTCCCCAGTAGTCATACCGGTACAAAGGATTCGAGGGATCATATTGATCCTTCCCAAAGAAACTGGCATCTTTATACCTCCCTGGCTCTTCCAATGGCAGACCAAGAGATTGACGGCTGTGAAAGATCATAGGGCTTCGTTAAGAAATCATATAGCTTTATTAAGCAGAAAGGTCAGAGGCAAGGCCTATCCTAGTTTTGATGTGAAGAAAAGCAAGAAACAGAAGGAACTACTATCATCATGGACACGAAACCTTACTGAGGAGACTTTAGTCTAATTGTAAATGACCCAAAATGTAGCCCAGATGTTAAACTTTGTCAGTTTCAGTCAAAAAACGACCACGACACATTATACCTCTTCACCTCCACAAAAGTCAAGGGAACACTAATAAAAATCAAGAACTACAATTCCGGCTATAAGAAAGTACAATACGTGGTGATTATAGGTTTAAGATGAAATTAGGCTACTTAGTTTAATGCAGTTGAAGACTAGACTGCTCAGTTTATACTTCATATTCAGCTGATTGCAAACGGTTCGTTAGCAGCCGTCAGTAAGAATAGGATGTTTCCCTTATGGATTAATAGTGTTTGGTAAAGGGTAAAAGAAAAAAAGTGAACTGATGGGAGTACCAGCTGATGTCTCTGATCAAAGCTTCTCTTTCCTCGAATGACCGACGCCAATGAATGAAATCATACTCATCCATTTCAATATTTCGTCTCAGCTTGGTGATTTTGTATTCCTCTCCTTTTACTTCTGCTTCCCTTCTTAATCTATTATGGTTCTGCATACACAAAAAAGAAAATAAGTGGCAGAAGAAGAAGCATTTTTCTTCAAAAAGACCAAGAGAAAAGTTTTAAATGTGTTCCATCAGGATTTTAATTGAAACTTGGAATAATAAAAGTAATTCTTTTAATGTCTAGCATAACTTTCGAGTGATAAAGAACATGGAAAAATAAGTCAGGCAAGGGGATGGTTAACCTCACGCTCAGCAAAGGCAGCTTCCAAGTCGAGTTCTTTGACACTTGTTTTCTGCCAAATATATATAACAATATCGAGTGAGTACACCATATTATATTTCAAAATAATACCAGAAGAAATATGCTCACCAGAATAATTTTTGGTAGCTCAGTTTTCTTGTACTGAACTTTGGTATATTCAACAGTGTTTTCTTCATTGAAATCATCATCATCAGTTAAATCTGATAATTTTTTGTCCTTGTATTTATCGGGATTAACCTCCATGTCATCTAAGATCATTTGCTCAGCAACATGAATCTGCCACAACTGCATAACAGACAAAAATGCAACAAAGGAGTTATTGCAGTTCCCACGAAAGGTAGAGTTGTGACAGTATCCGAAGAGATGCCACTTAGCATCCTCACAACGACAAGAGCAAGCATACAATCAAGAGGGGAAAAAGCATCTTATAAATTGTTTAAGGTTCCAATATCCTTCCTAGTCTATGTATTAACACTTTACACATGGTTATCAATGTCCAAAAGGAATCCCAAGACTTTAAATGCTATAGTCCTTGGAGGTCATTTCATGTCCTCACAATTTTATGTGGCATTAGAAAGATAGCATAAATCACCAGAAAAAGCATATCCTTGCCACACCGGTTCTTTTTTTGTGAATTTTTTATCCTAAAAAGCTAACTCAGAGTCATGAAAAGGAGGATGTACAAGGAATCAGGTACAGCAAGTCACTGATGAGGACAGACCAAGGCATGGAGATAAAAACAATGATATAAACTTAGATGGTTCATTGGCATAATTCAGGAGGCAGCTAACGAAAACTTAAGTCCACCAGAACATTTTGAGTCATGAAATCCCATAAATATTGAATGTTTTACAAAGATCCAAATATGTTTATTTATGTAACTAAACACAGATGAATTCAAGGGCTGTGAAGATTTCTAGCCAGAACTACTCTAGCCTGCCAACATCTTATTACATTTGTGAAAGAACTTTAAGAGAGCAGCACAGAGCAACTGCTGGCTATATCACATAGACATATGAGGAAACATGAAAAAGTACTACTATTATTTATCGAATGAAAGATAGCTCTGTGATACTAGTTCAGGAAAGGATCCATAACTTGAATGCAGCGAGAATTTTGAAATATTGTAGAGCATGACATGACAATAATGCTATGTCAATATGCCTTGGGTTTGAGAAACAAGAGAAATATAGGGATGGAATGCCACATTTGAGTTCAACAAGCTCAATATCATTATGGGCAAGAAAGGTAGCTAAGACATTATTTATTTTTTATCTTAAACTTTAGACTACATTATTCCTTGGAAAATATGTTAGATGTTCTGCAATGTTTGGCTTATACATGTGCTATAAAGACCATACATGTTCTCTAAAGACTATGGGCACCTAAAACTATGGACACCTGTTGCCTTATACATGTTCTATAAAGACTATGGGTACCTAAAACTATGGACACCTGCTTTTAGGTTTTTATACTAAGGCAAATTAAATGTGAGTCACACGAGCAAAAGACTTCCGCGTACGCAATTAACAACAGACATAGTTAAATGCCAACTTTTCATAAAAAAATCTTTGTTTCTGGATACCTTATCAACATAAGGGTGATTTGACAACAATGGTTCTTCTTCTGGTTTGACTCCTGGATCCTTTCTAGGGATAGGAGGTCTTCCACAATCTCGCTGCCAAGAGAAGCATGACAAACCAAAGGCATAAGTATGGCATAAAACTTTATATCTTAAAACTAAATAGTTCAGAGAAAAAAGTAACTGCCTCCCGCCCAAAGCTAAAAGCTATACTGTATCAAATTCAATAAGCACAATATACACCTATTAGTTTCCATGTGGTATTAACTGCTTCCTTTACAAAGCGAAAAACTAATTCCCTTCTAAGTTCTAACCAGACCATACAAGGTGCAGACCCAACAACTAGAAACCTCTAAGTTTTAGTTCATATTACATCATGATATGAAAAGGCACTGGCTCATGAGCCCTGTATCCAAATGCAAGAACACCATTTACGGACCAAACAATTTTTTATTTTTTGGTGCAGAGGAAATAGGAAACTAAACTTACAGTCCATATCATAATAGGTATTGACATATAAAAAGTTCATCATAAACTTAGTAGAAGGGGAGAGGTGCCATAAGGCATTGATCTAGAAAATGACAAACCCGTAATTCATCTGGGTTAACGTCTTCATCACGATGAAAAATTGGTGGAAAGTCAAATCTGTTGAATCTGGAAGTAGGGATAAATATGTCAAAAACCAAGAGCAAGCACATAATCAGTAATAATTTAAACAACTCCCTTGACACATCATCTGACTAATCGAGATTGACCAGTGTACAGAACCAGAGCAGGAAGGAAGGAATAGACACACATATATAAATAACATACATCAGGTGATCAATGTTAGGCTCAACAAAACGCATTTCGATAGGAAATCGAAACCGATAGGGATCTCGTTTTGCCTGCAGAAGAATAAAATCAATCAGTTAAACCCGAATGAAATATGACAGTCATATATCTAATTCTTCCTGCAAACAGTTATTGGCAGAAAGAAGGATTTGGGAAGAACAAGTTCACGATATCAACATTTGGTGCCAATAGAAAAACATTTTAGTCCAGAAACCCTGGTTATTTGGTGAGGAAACAAACATTGTATGCACTCCAGAAAGTGTTTTTGACTTATATGTTGACAGGGAGCTTCTTTCTATGATAAAACTGAACACATGACCTCCTAATCTATAGTGATGATCCTAGTAATAGCAATTTCTCGAAGAACAATAAAATGATCAAAATCAAGGGCAATAAAAATATTAAGCAACCATTCTAATAAGGAAAAAGAAAAAGGATAAAAAAATTAAGTGACAACACTCACCAGAATTTCAACAAGGACATGCATGCCCACTTTTATGTGATGACGAATCCAATACCAATCATTACCTTTAATAGGGACCCACCTGAAATACGAAGAAAGGCATGAATAAAACAAAGTGTTGTTGCACTAAATATTATATCAACTAAGTATTTATTTAATCATAAAACAATTCCTTTAACTTAAATGTTTTTTTTATTCAAAGAATGCATTAACCATAGTAACTAGAAATTAAGCTGAAACCATTAGTGCAACTACACGTTAGTGTATAAGAATCTGCTTGGGTATGAATCAAAGCAATAACCAAGATACCACTTAAGGATATTGAGGTTAACAACTTAATACTACATATAAAGTTTTGGCCGAATCATCCATTTTCCTGGACAAACTTATGGCCCAGCTATTTCCCCACTGATGGAAATGGAGAATGGTAAAGTATTGCAGGGAATTCACACGTTACAAATGCACCTTGTCTAGCATAAATAAAAAAAAAAGACATAAATGCTTATATGGTACATTAGAACACAAATCAATTTGAAACAAACAAGGGCTTTCAGTGAAGACCCAATTGAAAAGTTCAGTTAGACAGATAGGAAGTATAATATTACAACCCAAAAAAATCGTTATAATTTACACTATCTTTTTTTTTTTTTTTTTACGAAGGACCAGCATAGTCAATTATCATTACCCATCGTATACACCTCCGATGTCAACAAACGCTCCTTGATACAAGTGTAAAGTAGTCACCTTGCCTTTACAAATCTGCATAAACATTAGCCATCATACAACTTCTCACAGCACTGATATATAGAATTATCAAACACACATGAAAAACTTTAAGGAGAACTAAGAAGATATATCATCATGCTATATGTGGTTCTAAGTGCAAAAGACATTCCATCAGAATGCATGTATGCATGGGATGTATACATAATTAACTTGCATAACTAATGTTAATATGTTGGTGATCCCAAAGCAAAAATAATTAATAACACACAAAGAGTCACCATGGATATTTCTTGGAAATTAATTAGTCATAATAACAATTTCTAGAAGCAAAATAGAAAAAATCTCCGTAAAGGAAGAGGGAGAACATGAGCTAAAAAAGTTACCTGCCCTGGATAGTAAAATGGAAGTTCATACTGCAGAGAAAACAACAATGATCAGTAAAATCATTATCCTTCTCCTTAAAACAATTTTCAGAATTTATAAACTAAATAAAATTAAATTAAAAAAAAAAACTTGCAATTCACCCTACCATGCCCTCTTCATAATCCTTGCCTCGTTTCCTCCGGCCTGGATAGTAATCTTGGTCATGCTGCCTCAAGACAATTAAATTCACTCATTAGACTCATGAGTCATGAATGAGCCAATCTAGCTTCTTTAAAAAAGAGGGTAACCGTGGTTGTCAAAGTTTTTAAACAATTTGTCAATATAACCTCAACTTCCTAATTCCTACAACAATAGATTTTGTAACGTCTTAAAAGTAATACCAGAATGTTTTACCCTTTCTATATTTTGCTTCAAGTATTCCATACTTTTGCCCAACTATTATAACCAAAATATCAGAGTAAATTAATATGACATACTAACCAATATATCAGTTTCATCCAAATTTTTAGTGCATTCCAAATATAATCCAAATAAGAATATCTAGCAGGTTATAACATTTTTGCTTTTTATTTTCAATTGAACAGAATCATCACAGACAAATTTAACAGAGAAGGTAAATAGACAACGATTATGTTAGTGTATACCCTAATAGCATGTTCAGCAAGACTGTCAGCCCAATTGCACATTAAGGAAGAATTTTCATCATCAAGAGTTTTTTTTTTTAAATAATAATAATTAAAAAAACAACTGTAGTAATACAAATATTTTCATACATTGCATCAAAAGAAAGTTTAGAGGACCACGTAAGAAAGATGATGTTGTACATCCATTCAAAGTGAGTTGATAGGTGAATTCCACCTCCTTGATAATTTTAAAAATATCATTTATTGAATTTATTTCTCACTCTCTTTCAAGTTTCGACCTTCAAACTTAACCAATTTGGATGAATGTACCCATCATCATTCCGTGCTACATTGATGTAGCCTAAATTTTCTCCCTTCAAGATTTTGTTGATTAAAGTGTTCGTTAGAATAGTCATCACAGGTTAAGGCAATAAACGAACAGATTAAGAGAGAAAAAGTGCCACCTTAAAAGACTCCTCCTCCAACCTATCTTTGTTAGCAGCAATCCACTCCTTGTACTGCTTCAAGAACACACTATACCTATCAAAACAAAACCCTTCTTTCTCCATCCTCGCCTCTCTCTCCAACTCTTCCATTTCCACTCTCACATTTTGCATTTTATGCGCTTCTCTTATAAACTCGAGCTCCTTTCTATCCACTTCCCATCCTCTAGGCGGCCAATCTCTAGGTGGCACGAGTCGGACCACCAAGGGGCCGGCCCAAACCGTTTCGAGCTTATCCGGAATCTCACCCTTGATTTCAAACTGCTTTCTGTACCATTCGTCTTCGGTGATTCCCATCTCTTTGATTTTTTGACGTCGATAGGAAGGTTTCAGCATCTTGAAAGCTTCGATGGCCTCGGGATTTTGGAGTGGGACCTCCTCGCCTTCGTTGAGTGATTTGCGAGCGAAATCGCCTTCCGGAGTGAGGATTTCTTCCCACGGGGCCCATCCACGCTCAATCCAGTTGCGTCGTCGAGCTTCGTCCTCGGTTTCTTTGTCCTTTGGGCCAAACTGCTCGAGGAAGGTCTCGTCGACAGGGAACTCGTCGGAGCTGAAGCATCTTGGTGCAGCGAACTTCGTGAAGGAGAGGTAGCGGTGGTTGTGGTGGTGGCGATGGCGGTGGAAGAGTGGAAGGGTAGGGTTTAGGGGTTTAGGGATGGTGAAGAGGTAAGAGGTTTGGAGGATTTGCATTTCGTCGGCCCAGCTTTGGTCAGTGAAATGGATAAGTTAGTTTAAACGATTTTTCCCGGTTAAGGATTATTTTCCCCCCCTTTTTTTTTTTTTAAAGTAATTTAATTATTATATCTTAACAGTAATATCTTCAGATATAATTCAATATATTATTAACTCGAGAGATAAATACAAAAATAACTTAATTTAAAAGTATTTTAGAAAATAATTAAACCTTAACATCTAATTAATTGATAGTGATAATCATTTGATCACATTACATTATTAAAATTGTATTATGATTTGAAATGTCATATAAAAATAATTGAAAAAAATAATATATAACTGAGTAATTTACTTCAATTTAGACTTGGTGCCTCCCTCCTTTGAGGAGATCACAAATATCAAATAAAATACCTTGATTGAAAGAAATAATCAAATCTAAAACTCTGCTATAATCACCAAAACCTATTAAATATTCAAGGAAAATAACGTTAATTCATATGTGCTACCTCATGCCCGTATCTGGTTTCTCGATAAACAAGAAAATATATACGAAGCTGAATGGAAAGAAATTCAGGTTTATGAATTGAGAAGTGGATGGCAGGGCAGCATGAAATATATGAGATTCCAATGGAGACGAGGAATGTCTAAGAGTAAAATTTGTAGTCCTTGGCTTGAAGTATGATCGTCCTTAACCCACCAATAGGGGCTGAAACCATCAAAGCGACACCAAGTATTATGCAGATCTGGGGATGGTTCGAACTAGCAATGCATTAGACTAGTTGACTGAAACAAAACAAAGCATCAGATTGAATATATACATGATTTCCAACATACCCAATTTGTGCACCAGGATAAGCTGAATCTTCTTGGTTTGCGGATGGCCAACCACATGATGCAAGGAAGCTGAAGTAGTAAAAGATAGGATATTATGAGAGCAGTCACTTTTATATATGCTGTATTTGAATGAGAAGGCCTTACATAGTATGTTGTTGGAGCGAAAGCGAATCCTCCAAAGAAACTTAGAATACCACCGAAGAAGGGGAATGTCATTGCAGTGAACATGGTAAGTGCTGCATGGCGTGCATCCAAATAAGATATGATAAGATTGGAAATACTGAAAATGAAGCAGTGAGTTGGGAAAATAATGCTCACCAACATATAAATTTCTTGAGACGAAGCGAAGAACCTTAGTTGGCTTGAAATGCATCTTCAAAACCAGAAATGCTTCAATCATGTCAAACACTGGCATTGCGAAAACCTACATTAATATAACCAGCACATTTTGTGTCAGGAAAGGAAAACATTAAGTATGCTAGCTCCATGATACTTGTAAAATTTTACAATTTGAACAAGGAGGATTGGATTCTGGCTACCTGATAACTTCCAATAACATGAATAACCACGAACATGTTAGCAGCTGCAATAAGCCAACGTGGCTTCTCCAGTGACAAGATGACGTTGTCCTCAACTTGGTTTCCAAACGCCCAATAACCAAAAAAGGCAACTGGGAAGTAGCATAAGGCAACAACGATATAGGCAACAACCACTCCTTTCCACATGGGCTTCTTGGACGGTTTCTCGGGCGTGGAAGGGATGGATGCCTGGATTTCCAACACCACGTTGTGCCCAGCATAGGCAAAAGCCACATCACCCAAACCACTCAAATAGTTGAAAACGCTTGCTCCTAAGTCGGTCTCCTTGGGACCATAATCCACATCTGGTTGAACCCCTTTGTAAATGGACCCCGCCCACGCAATGGTACAGTAACTGTCCAACAACAACCCACAAAAGTCGTATTCTATGTACTCATCTATACCAAAAATAGAAACAGAAATTGGAGAACATAACTCAATTCCTAGTTTCTTTTGATTGCCTAGCTAACATTAATTCATCTACCTACAAGCTGTTTAGAAAAGTATTTTTGTTCTTATGGTTGAATTTGGTAGACAATCAAAGGAAATATTGGATCTATTTAGCCATTATCTCAATTAAAGCCAAATAAAAATGCAAGCGCTGTAAAATTGGTGGTGATTTCTACGAGCTAGTTTCTCCTCACAAAGAAGGGAAGAAAATGAATACCTGAAGGACATGACAGCTGCAGCTATAGAGACAAGTGTGATGGAATTGAAACTGGGGAGGTGGGAAAGAAGGAAGTGGACTGAGGAGAAGATCATAATGAAGTACGTGGTCTTGATATCTTTGCAGCTAGGACAGACGATATCATGAAACTTCTTTAAACATTTTCCACCAGTAATCATGTAGACAACATCGCAACCAACCTCCACTGTAAGTTGTTGGGGGATCACAATCCACAGCCCAAGCTTTTCTCCAAAAGCGTACTGTCCCAACTCATGGTACCTATCAAATCTTTTTCCCGGAACCATCTCATGCATTTCAACCATTTGCCAAAGTGTATATAGAGTGATCACCCATGATAGAACCAATACGGTTACACCAGCACCCCTGAAAGATATACCAAAATTAAGCCTAGAAATAATTTCCATTAGAAATTTTCGTACCATGTTGTAGCCTGAGAAGGAGATGAGGATGGATCAAAGCTATTATCTTTGGACCACATATAAGAATTAGGCTTATTTAGATTAATTTAGTCAAAATAATCTTTTACTGAATTGCTTGTTCTTTATTTCATGAATGGTATTGCATGAGCGAATCTGAAGTTCACACGTAAATATTCGAGTGAAAATAAAATATTTTCATGAAGAATAAAAATATTCTGTACTTCACATCTTCAAGCTAGAAAGGAGGACAAGATCATTTCATTCATTCATTCATTCCTTTTACTTTCTCTACTACTATTCTAGAAAGTGACCTTAAACGACTTTAATTCATATGCAGAGAGAGGGAGAGTACTGAAGATATTAACCAACATGGCAAAAGTGGGTATGACTATTATTTACCATCCAAGATGAGCCATGGCAAAAGGGAGGCCCAATACACCAGCGCCAACCATGGCAGTGACATTGTGGAAAGCAGAATGCCACCACTTCGCACCTCGGGACTTGGTGATGGGCAGCCAATCGTCGAGACTTTTCACATCCCGAACAGGTTTTTCCGGAGTTTCTTCCATTGTTTAGTTCAATCTTGTTGCTGTAACTGATCAAGATTTGTTTTTGCTCTTATGCGTAGAGATAGTTCAAGAGTGTATCAGATGTTTGTTATCGTGATATATCTGTTAAGCAAATGAGTGTTCCGTGTTTCAATTTATTTTATTTTTTAAATATACACTTATTATTATTATTATTATTCTTAAAGTTAATATTACACTTGATATAATGAGACTTTTTCGCAGATATTTGGATATATAAAGTGATTCTAAGTTCTACGCAGCGATTATCCAAAGAATTAACAAGTAATGAAGTATTATTAGTACGTGTTTTAATTTTTTTAAATTTTAAATTACCATTCTTTCTCATTTACATCCTCTTTTTATTTCAAATACACTCTGTTTTTTTCATAATTAAAGTTAATATTGCATTTGATATGATGAGACTTTCTTAAATGAACGTAGATAGATGAATTAATTATTTATTAGTATCTATTATTGATTAAAAATCATTATATATTTTTTTCTTCTTTAATTTATTATCTATTAACCACGGATCGACTTTTAACAAAAATCTTTTTCATAAAATTTATCTTATTCCATTACCGTCTCGCTCAAACTAGTTAGAGCCAATTAAGAATTCACTATATTATTTGTTTGATTTAAATTATAAATAGAGATTTACGTGTTTAACTTGTTATTAGATTGTTCTTCTTGAAGTAAATTCCTGTCATTATACATGCCGACGGGAAATTTTTAGAAGCACCCCTCATAAAGAACGAACGGCTCATATACTTACCTTTGCAAGGACATTCACATGAATCAAGAAGAGGGAGACACGGACGAGATCGCAATCTGGTAGACAAAGATGCAGGTAACATGAAGAACGATCCAGTACACAGTTTCAAACACGGAATGCATGAGTAAAGAGTCTGTGACGGAAGTGGAAACCATTGCTAACCTCTACAAAACAAAAGCATGCAAACATTATCTGTTAGCATTATGCACTATTCACTTTCATGGTAGACTAAGCATCACAAGAATGATTACAAAAAAAAGGAGAAATCCCGGTGTCTAAAGTGTCGCTAGCTACTTGACAACATTAAAATCCAAAATCTTTACAGAGAAACACAGTAATTTCCACTGGGAAAGCAAATATTAAAAAGCTAAAAATACATTGGGTTACAAAGCAGGAGACCGCCTGCATGAATTCTCTGTTGTTGCCTCCACCTCTCGAAGAGGAACTCTTCATTCTTTTGAAGTTTGAGATACTCCTCCATATCAACGCGTAACCTTGTTCCATTTGGCAAATTTTCGCTCCGAAGACTTCCTGGTTCCCCATACTTTATTGAAGAGCCGTCAATCATTCCAGGGCTCCAACTTGCATGGCTACTGGCAGAATGATAACTTAAATCTTGTGCAGTGATTGGTTCCTATTAAAGGAGTTGAAAACAAGAAGAGATCAGAGAGAAACATAAAAATCAAAAATTGATGCTTCCGATTATTAAGAAGCATGAAAAACATTGCAAACAGCTGTTCAAAAATTACCCGAGACAAATCCCAACAGTTAGTTTTTGGAGTTGATTGAGGTTGTGTCTTGGTCTTGCAGGATTGCGAAGCATCATTTGTAGTCTCCCACTGCAACCAAGGCAGTACAACCCCATCCATTTGAACAGGTAGTGGCTTAGAAATTGCTGGACTCTGGAAAGTTTCCATCTTTGTTAATCCCCCTAGGCTTGAACTTGTATCACTCCTTTCTCCATCTACTGATGAAATATCTGTATCTTCAACATTAGAAATGAAGTCCTCAATATATTTCTCAGCCTCCTCAGTCAATCGCTTAGACATCCTACTTCTGTCATTACTCCTCTGAAAATTACAAGGTCAAAAGAAAAAGTCATTTTCCTACCCTGCAAATCTGGAAGAGGGCAAAAAGGAGAAGGTTACCTTTCTGGCTCGTAATGGTTTCTCAACAACAGTGTTCTTCGGATCAGGAAGCAATTCCTTGACAATCTTAGAAAGATCCCTACTACGTTGCTCCTCCAGCACTATTTCAGCTAATAGATCTTGTTTACGCTTCTCTGACTGTAGTTCAAAAACATTAAGATCCATCACCTTGAACGGTCAAGGGTACTTCGTGAAACTGAATAAAACTCCTCCCCGTTCCACAGACACACAAACAACGAAAAAAAAAAAACAATAATCATAAATAAATCAATCTTTTGCTTGGCACACTAATATTATGGAAATAAATAATAAAGTCTGCCTAAATGAGCCATAAATCAAAAGGTTTACATGCTAGTTCAGTTTCCTGATTCTAAAATACACATGTATGATAGCATCAATACAAGAGCAGAAAGCTGGATGCAGAAAGAGTGTCTTTCCCAATCAAACAGCAGGGTCGTAAAGAACCTCTAACAGATACCTAAATTCAGTGTTATTAGTTAACCAAAACATTGAACAACATTGAAAAGCTAATTATGAACAACAACTTTGACAGCCATAACTAGTCGTTTTTCATTACTTATCATGCCCCACACCACGCAAAAAGACTGGTCATGGCTGACTGATTAACAACCCTCAACTTGGCCTATATTACCTGCTCTAATTTTGTTGCATAATTCCTTCTAACCGTAGTAAAAGACTGAAGAGCATCAAAATTCTTAGACTGCAAACAGTCATTGCTTGGTAAAGAGGAACTTTTTCTTTTGGTCATTGCCTGCACAGGAGCCAAGGAACCCCAATTGTTTTAGCAGACAAAACAGAAAATGCAACATCTAATAATGGAAAGCAGGCTCAGAGGACATACTTGTTCAATTTCCATCCTGATCTCTTCCACAGCATGTCTAAGTTCCTTCCTCATTGCATCATACAACCCATTACTCATATCATCCCCAGTCGGGTGCTCTACCTGAAGGATAACAATAGAAAAGGTGACAAATGCACATAGATAAAACAAGGCAGTGCTCATTGCCTCCTATTAATTTTCTACAATACAAGTCCAACCTTATTCTTTGCATAAACTGCTCGTATTGTCTTCTCAATTCCATTTCTAGTGCAATAACCATCCCTCCCGTCATCATCAGTTAGTGCAGAAGAGTGGCTCTGCAAGATCCATAGACATTTTAAATTTGTTTCAGTTCTGAAATAAATTATTCAACAATATTAAAAAGGATCAAAAAGAAAGTATAAGGGGGGAGGGAGGGCACGCAAATGTCCTAAACATTGGACCAGCCTGTCTGTCTGTCTCTTTTTATACAACCAAAACAAATGTTTCATTAACTGTTTAATGACAAACAGAAGTTACAAAAAAAATTTGCGTAAGGGATTAATGAAGCTTACAGAATAGCCATCATGGTGCTTTAAGTTGCTTTGGCTGAGAGATCTTCTCAGTGCAGGTCTATGATTTGATGCCGTGGGCCTATGTGATGAGGATATCTGACAGTTTCCACTAATGTTACTCTTAAGACTAGCACGACTGCTTGAATTCTGAGAATGATCTAGATCACTCTGCCATTTACAAAAATAATAAATGTAAACAGATTAAACAACCAAAATGTTGTCTCTAGTTCACTACAGCTAGCATTGAAAAATCATGTTACTATCATCAAAGAGTCACAGATTTACAGTCACCAAGGGGCTCCAATGATCAAAATTCAGTGAACTCTTAAGGGAAAATAGAGGGTCATTCAAAGGTGATGGCAACAAAAATTTCATATTCAGCATGCACAAACCTCAAAAGATAAGTAGTGAACACTCGACATTTTATATGAAAATTTATGGATGTCTAAGCACTTAAATATACATACAAGTCAAGCACATACGTAAACTGGAATGCAACAATTCCGATTGTTTTCACATTCATTCTCATTCAGAGCTTTTCAAAACAGTTGTCTCATTCGTTCTCATTAAACACTATCAACAATTGAATGTCAAAGTACAATGGCTCACTTAATCACTTGAATCATCTACTTATTTACACTAACAAGACTGTGCAAATTATTTAAATTACTCTTTTGTCCGAAAGCCAGTGACAATCTTGGGTTTCTACGCCATAGATATACTGAAAACTGAATTTTAGTTGAAATTAATCAAAAAATAATAATAAAATAAATAAAAAGAAATCATGAAAAATTCACCTCAGAATCGCTAATCTGATATCGAACCACAGATACCGACCTTTTCCTCCTCGAATTATTATTACTTTCCGGAACTACCCTTCCTCCACTTGAAAAATCATCACCACTGCCCTTCACTCCCTGCCTCGACACAGACCTCCCTCGTCTCACACTCGCTCCTCCACTACGACCACCACCACCTCGTCCGTCATTGCCACCTCCGACGTCACCATTTCTCAAAGCTGACCTACCTCTATCAGCTGAAGAGTCGAAAAACTCTACCGCGAGATCGTCAAGGCTGATGATCTCCGGGAAGCCCGATCCTCTGACGGTATTGACAAACCGCACTTTCGGAGCATCGTCTGGAAAAAAATCCTGCTCGGGCAGAGGGCGGGAGAATCGGCTGAGACTCCTGGAGCGGCGGTGAGTTGTCGCACTACGATTGGTGGAGGAAGAAGAGGAGTCGTCAGTGGTTGAACTTCGTGACGCTCCAACTGGCGTTCTCTTGGTCGTGGACTTGAAGGCCGATGTAGCCATTCTTCGATACCAATAGAGAAGAAAAATCACAAGTAAAAATTATGAATTGAGATTTAGATTGCTAGTTGTAAATACACACTAATAATAATAATTAGGGTTAATTATAATATAATTCTGATAAATTTGGAAATTTGGTTTTGAAATGGATAAATAAATGCAAAGGCTTCATATATAAAGATAGGGAGTTAGCTGAGCTGACAGGAATGTGTAATTTGAGATTTTCAAAAGGGAAGGATTGGCGGAGACTTCGAATTTGGGGGAAATTTGAATGACGGAGTTGTTAAGCTTACTGACCCCCACCTATTTAGCCCTTCATTTTGGTTAGTAATTGCGACTTTACCATTCACCAATATATCTGATTGCCTCCTTTGCTTTTATTATGTTTTTCGTGATGGTAAGTATTATGATGTAAACATTGAGTAAATGTCAATTCTTTCTACCGACGCGTTTATTCTTCGAGGTCAAGTCTAGTAATTGGGTAAATTTTTTAGTTTAATTAAGTGATTAAATAGTGATTTTAGAGAATTCGAGAGCGTTTAGATAATGTAGAGAAAACAACTCTTGGTCAACTTTGGTAACAGGGTTTTCTTTCAATACTTGCACAGTAGTGGGAGGACCTTTCTAATTGCTAAGCCAATTGGAATCTTTCTGCTGGCTATAACTGTTTGACCTGTGTGGGATTTGTGAATCAGTCATGAAGTTTGTTTTCATGAATCTCGTTTTTCACTTTCTCTAAGAAGCTCGTGAACCTCATTTCTCCTCATGCCTTTGCTCGCAATTTGATAACCTTTTAACTCATACTTGTGCTCGATGTCAAGTAGCTTTCACGTCCTACCTCTTGCTTATAACATAGCAATATATTTCTGCTCATTTCTTGTGCTCACAGTTAGGCACTTTTTAGCTTATTATATTGTACTCATAGCTAGCCACTTTTCAACTTATACCTTCTATTTTCTATTGAAAAACAAAATGTGGATTTTCAATCACAAAGCCAAAGTTTAGGATAAATAAATCGAAGCCATTAAATTGACTGTAAATTCATGAACAAACTTTTGAATTTTAGTCTCAAATTGTGTTCTCTAATTCTATAAGAAAATTCGAATTCATGCATAACTAATCAATAACTTTAAAAACTGAATATATATATATATATATATATATGGGGCAGGATCAGGAGACACAAATTT
>JANKKB010029914.1:0-35084 GCA_026225775.1 Bursera palmeri | reverse complement strand
CTTTTTACTTGAGATTATGTCAAAACACAAGGGTACTATTTAAAATTGTCCCATTTTTCTTTGTTTGGTTTGATAACGGAATAATGGATGGAAAGGAATGGTTTATAAATTAATTAAACATAAATATCTATAATTTTAAAATATTGCATATATATATATATAATTAAATATATAATTTAATTTAAATTATTTATATAAAGCAATTAAAAATCATTCATTGTCTATTAAGTTAATAAATATAATAATTTATATATTAAACTAATGTAGTAATTTTCTGATATAGAAAAAAATTTAAGAAAAATTATTGGAATAAGATTATTTTAGAACCTATGAAAAATATGTAGGGATATCAAATAGTTAAGTTTAGAGAAAATGGATTGTTGGGAATCCAATTTCCTTAAACTATTAATCGAACCAAACAAAGAAAAAGAATTTCCCAAAGGAAACACTTTTCCTTTCCCCCTAAAATTGACAAAACTGAACACCCCCTTAGTTGTATACATTATACAAATGTTTAAGCACAAATCACCACCCTATTTTTTTTTTTTTATTTTAATTCACCATAATATGTGATTTTTGCCTTGAATATCATGAATTTAATCTATGCTCTGTAGATTTACAAAAGCCTCAGTTGATTAAACAGTCTTTATAGTTAATCAGCTCCAAAATTTTATATAATTCCAGATTATCTTTCCTGTTATCAATTTCATCACCATAAAATGAAATAGGACTGAGAAGTGAACATACTATATGTATATATAATAATAATATATATTAAGAATCTTTTATTGCAAAGAATCACTGTATATCAACTTTGGTATCATAATGATATCATACAATTTTTTTCTTTTTTTTTTTTTTATCTACAAAGAATGAAAAATAAAAGAAAAAGATATATAAACTAAATTGTCACGATAAAAGAATGGTGACCATATATCATCAACCTCCCAATGTCAGTTAAATTAGTTTGGATTAAGAAGAACTTTTACACAATTAAATTTCAACATGTCACATCTCTCTCTTCACTTTCAGTATGTATTATAATGAACTTAACCTTAAGAAGGTTGATAATCGTTATGCATCTCTATCTCGAATTAGAATCCTTTATCACCTAATTTTGTTTCAACTTTTAAGGATTCGATGACACGTGGATCTATGGATGATTGTCATATTTTTTTCAACCACCAATCACATCCTTGCAACAAGAAGAGACGAAAATGAGATGAGGAAGGATCCTTGTACCTTTGCTATACGTTGGATTCAATCTAGCAATGCAAACATGAATTCTTCTGGCTTATAATCATTGTGTTGCCAAGACTGATTTCGATACATCGAGATGATTTAATCGACATGTTCCAAGAAGGGATTCGGGGAGCTCCTCCTCAGTGTTACCCTGTAAAAGTTTTTTTTATAAGATTATATGTATAAGTTTTTTTTTTTTTTTTATAAGATTATATGTATATAAGACTATAAGTTGGTTCATTCCATAACGTATCCACAAGGAGTCCAACGAAATCGCAATAGCTTGGACAACACAAGGTATAAAAGTAAAAAATGAATCAATTTACCTGTATCAAAAATGCCATTTCTATGACTAATTTGTTCAGGTATCCGAGAACAAGATTAACCACCCCCCTTGCCACTGTGGACGACCCAACATCGATTTGAGCCTGAGATTTACCCAAATTCAAATGTTAGTCTACAATAACACACGCACACACAAAATGATCAGCATGTGTTGGTAATCCACCTCCAAGTAGTTCTGCCCCCGAGAATAATGAACTTCAAGTGCTTGACCCACCAAGCATGCTGATTTCCCAACACTCTGCTTCACTATCCATGATCCCTGAGAGAACAAAGAACAAAGCAATGTAAAATGTGAAACATTATGACCAATTGCATTGTGTTTTTCTTTGTTGAGTTCCAAAATTAGGTAATTAATACCTTAGAAATGTATGGTATGAGCTTAAATCTCGAGTTTCTGAAGGCATCATCTCCATTTACAAAGCTGTGTAGCAAGGGATTCTCTTCCAGAGGAGTTTTAATCACGTAATATAGTGCCAATGTGTACATGGTCGCTCCTGGAACCTGATTCAAATATGGTTGTACACACTCAAATTCAATTATGTGAAAATAGAAAACAATAATTTGAACCAAAACTTTACCTGTATATTAACAATGAAGAAAAATTCTGGTCCACCTTGCTCAGCATATCTCTGGTTGAATACAAACAATCATTTGAGTGTGTTTACAAGGTGTGTGTATGTACAAAGCTGATAGAAGTTGCTATCTAAAGAACTAAGAAAACTCTGCCATGCAATCTAGCAAACCTGAACAAGACTGCCAGGACGACCGCCAAGATCATCTTCCCGCTCGTCAGATATTAGCCAATCTGCCCCAATCATTTGCATCAACGTGCGTTTTGCTTTAACCTGAGGAAAAAAATGAGCAAGCACAAAGATTGAAGAAGTTAAAAAGTACGATTTTCAAAACGGTAAATGAGGATATCTACATGTATTAAAGTCTTTGATTGCACATAGTTTTATATCAAAATTGTAAGAAAGTCTCTGCGACATAAAATTCCAACTATATATATATATATATATTCAATTCAGGTACCTTCTGATGGTCTTTTAAATAATTTTCCCCACGTATTAAAAATGTAGAAGGATCAGCTGCTGCCCAACTGCAAGGTGCAGTACAAGTTGTGTCTTTCTGAAGAGTGGTTCCGTAGGCACATGTCATCATTTCTTCCCTATTTAATTCTTGCCAGTCCACGTAACCTTTTTTCTGAACTGCAGAATATGGAAGTGTCAGACCAATTCGCAATACATGCATTATAACAAAATAAATTCTATGTATACCATCACTCAATCTTCTTAAGAACAACTCTGGATCCAGTACCAGGACTCACCAGCAAGGTCATGTAACTTCTTCACAAAGCCAGCCGCTGATGATAGTCTAGGCTGGGGCATATTCTGCACAGCTCAATGCCAAAGACACTGTTAATGAACTATACATATACTCTCTCAATGGTATAGCACTTCAAAATATGAAAAAAGCAAGAGACTATTGTCTCCTGTGAAAGAAAAATCATTCAACTGGGTCTTTAGCTGGCGTCAAATGCTGATGGATCACATTGATCGCTTGAAATTTCATGAAACATCCATAAATAACGATGCAAAGAGTGGAATAAGGTCCAGTGCCTCACGTTTGATCGATTGGAATTATAACAAAAGTAGAATATCAAAAGATGAAACAAAATACAGGATGAAAGTCTCAGCCAAAGAAGCTTTTAATCAAGTGAATATCACATGATATCACAATACAACTTTCCGGGGTACTTTTAGAGGAAAATGCAACTTAAAAATCTACATTTACCAAGCTTTAAAAGGAAGAACAACTCTAAATTCTTCCATTAAATCAAAAGTATTCCTAAATTTATCAAAGAAATATACCGCCTTTGAGTTGTATCATACTAATCACTCCTCTAACAGGTAACTAATGACCAAAAACAATGTTGAAGACCAGTTCATACCCGAGAGCAAAGTTCTGTACTGATCTCTAAAGACCATTCATGTTCCAATTGCTCACGGCAGGTTCCATCACAGGCTTCAGGAACATCAAAAAACTCATCAGAGGCATCATTCATTCCCATTAAACTTGGACGTCCAGAAGCAGGTTTGTCCAACTCATCTATGGCAGAAGCTTCTTTCTCTGTCTTTCTAATTTCTTCCAGGCTTTGAATTTCAAGTTTAATGTCCTCATCACTTTTCAGGGACGATGCAGTATCTTGATGGTATCCCATATCTCTTGTTGACTGTCTAGATGAGAACTCCTTGGGATTATCTCCTCCTCTGGCTCTGAACAGCTCCCTTAATGCTGCATAGTGCAAAAGCTAGGATGGTTAACTCGAATGTTAAAAAATTTGAAAGAATTGGACATGTAAATTCTTCTTAATTCATAGAAGGACCTGCAACTCTCTCAAGCATACGAATGGTTATGGATCTTGCAGATGATGGACGCAGATATAATTTCCAGAACTTCCAATCCACAGCAAGCATGTGTTTTACAAGTGATTTTTTTCCTTTGTTCACAGGAGTTATTACAAACCCTCCACCTGCAATTGTAAGATAGAAAATGTTAAACAAATTCAACTGGCAGAATATATCAAGCAAAGACAACAGCTGGAAAGGCTAGGAACAATATTTTCTGTAACATTTCGCCACCACCAAGTTGTGTAACCCCATCTTGTTAGAATCTTTCCTCAAACTTAATCCTTCAAGTCTAAGAAAGTAATCAGGTTCTTGTATTTATCAACAAAGAACTAAACTATCTGATATAAAGTGACATATAATAAACCGTTAATGGGAGCAGCCGAAGGTGGTCAAAACCATAATCTTTAACTTTTATATAAAATATTTTGGTGTAGCACTTATTCACGGACAGAAACCACAAATCAATATCCTACCAGATGAATCTCTATTGTAAAATGGATCAACTGGCATTATTTCGAAATGATCAGTAAAGATTTTAAAATTGCCAAACTCATAGCGTACGTTACTTTTAAGGCAAGCACGAACGTAGCCTTTCTGGCTTGGACACTCGTTGTGACGCACGGAATGGTAAAGAATCACTGCAACAGAAGCAAACGAAGAATATCAATTTCAGGGTAAGCTGGTAATGGTAGCACTTGATATTTCTGTGAAAACATAGGTACCATATGTGCCATCATCATCTCTTCTCCAATAGCGACGCACCAGTAAATCCCTTCGTTTCATTCCCCTGCATGCAAAAATAATTGGTTAATACGAGCATACATTAATGCATAAGTAGATTCTATTTGAAGCTCTGAGGCTGACCATGGAAGCCAATCACTGTATAACTCCTTGTGGATAATATCTGTATGACCATCAAGGTGCTCAACCACACTGCCCCGGTAGAAACAGAAGTCCCATCTGCAAGACACTCAATGGGTCAATCTCTAATAATTAATGTTACAAATTAATTATTAATTATAAAAGTACGAGTGGATAAATGCAAAATTAAACAGATTTTAAAAGTTACACCTAGAACCATGGATGCCAAACAGGTTGAAGCAGGTTTAATAAAGGAGACTTTAAGTGAGGAGAAAGAAACTACAGCATCCTATCAATCTTACTCAGATCTTGAGGAACCAAGTGACATGAGAGTCCGAAAAATGGCCTCTGAAGATCCATCAACGACACCAACTGCCATGATCGCAGGATGATCATCCCAATGCTGAAAACAGAAGTATTTATTGTAGTTTTCTTCTTTCATACTATCAATTATTAGGGCATTGAGCAACCTACCCTCCCATGGGAATCACAATCTTTTGCTTCTTTGAATAGCCGTAGTCCTGCATATGGAACCAAAAAAAGTGAATATGTATGATCTTGGCTGCATGAAAGGGAGGCTAGCAGCTTGTAAATCAATCTTTACCATTTTGGCAGCCAAAAATTTTCCATGGTGATGGTGCAATAACATCAGATGTCACCGCCTCTGTGTGGATGGATGAGCCAAGAGTCCACTCTATTGAGCTTTTGCTTCCTGACCTTCTGTGCAACCTACAAGTGCAAAATTTCATAAGAAAAAAGGGAAAGAAATGATTAAACTCTGCTCGAAACATATTCAATATAAGAGATGCTAGCTAATATAATAAATCTCTCGTTTGTAGACTCCTCGAATGTTAATTTTCCAGAAAAGCATGCCAACGCCAGTTATGTATTTTATTATTCATGAAATTAGATGCTGTTTGGCAGCTGCTATACCTTAAAGATGTCCATCTCTTTTTAACAGGCACAAGTTCCAGATGAGCAGGCCACGGACACTCCTGATAAACATACGAACATGTGAGGTTCCCACTGTTGGATAACATATACTGGAAATTTACAAAAATTTAGAGTTTGGAACCTTTAATGCTGCATCCTTTATTGTGCGAATCCATTTTGCTGCCTCTTCTGAACTAATTGCTCCCAACTATAAATACATAATTTCAAAGCTTATAAACCTAACCAGTATCCAATAACATTATATATATGATTGACACGAAACTAATTCACCACACCTTTAGCTGTTCATTGTGATCTGAAGTATTATAAAGGGTGAAAATGAATAATACCTGCAAATGTTAATCAATTTTTATCGAGATCAAAATGAGAAAAGAATTAAAAACATATCTTTATCAAATAACATTTGAGACATCACCGAAGAAAAATAAATACAAAATGAAGTGGCTTACTTTTCTATTAATATTTTCTCTTCCGTTGTCAGTAACCCGGATGCCAGAGTCTATTATTGCACTTTTGGCTGGCTCCTGGTAAAGGAAGAATTTTGGTTAGTTCATATAAATTTAAGTAAATTATTATCACCAACAACAATCAGCAAAAGGTAAGATTTTTATTTTTATTTTTTTGTTTTTTTAACAATCTTAAAACTAGAAAAAACACAGGCTTTTAACAATCTAGTTTTGTTGTTTTAGACATCAAAATGGTACTACCAATATGAAAAAGTTTGAGAAAATGTCATCTTGAAGCACAGATACGAACTATTGGTAACATTAAAAAAATTCCAGAATCTACAACAAGCCTAGAATTTGACAAAACATATCCCAATAATAATCATACGTGAACAATAAAAACAAGATGAAACATTTAAAACAAAAAATCTACAGAAAAGGGTTCTTCCATTTCCATAATAAAGACATAAAGCGATGCATGCAACAGGAAAACACATCAAGGAGACAAAAAACAGAAGAAACGAGCTACTTACGTCTTTGTCTGAAGGGGGTTTCGTTTTGTAGCATTTGAGGCAACCATCTTGAAGAATGAAGTATCTTTTACGTGAGATTTGCAGCCCAAACCGGCCAATTGAATACAACCATCCTTCCATCTTACCATCAGTGTGTGTGACATCCATTTCGGAATATCACACAAGAAATTATAAACCAATCTTCTTGGTTCTGGTTATGACAAAGGTTTTCAGCCAGAATTTTCAATAAAAGGCCGTTTCCATAATCTCTTCTTCTCTTTCTTTGAATCTTTTACACACAAGAAGAGCCAAGATGGCTATGCGAACGCAAACACAAACACATATATTTGGAAATATATGTGTCTGTGTTTATTTATTGCGTTTCTTGTATAACAAAGAGATAAACAAGAACAAGAGAAACAAAGGAAAAAAAAAGTTGATGACCCTCTGTTCCCACCTAAGGGAATCAGAGAACCAAGTTTTCGAAAAGAGTTTCGTATTATCTGAGTAACTGCTTTCTTTATTTTGTTTCCGATTTTCTGTTTTCTAGTTTTGAAGATGAACCGATTTTGGTGCGTATACGACAGAGGTTGACGACGCTGTTGCATCTATGGAAATACCTTAATACCCTCCCCATTTTAACCAATGATTTATTTTATTTTAATTAATTTCTATTTTTTATAAATCGGTAAAGATATTGAATTAGATGTTATAATATTCATGGAATGTCTTTACCCAACAAAAAAAAAAAAAAAGAACTGAAAAACAGTGAACTATGTATTTTAAACTATTTTTCATTATTCATAATTTTTTAAAATTATTATTAAATAAGAAATTTAAATTGCCCATTGCCTCCTTAGCTTAAAGTTTCTTTTTTATTATTTATTTATTTTTATTAATTTTTGAGTAATTATGTGTTTTCATTTTTTTTTTTTTGTTTTATAATCATTTATGTTCTCTGTTTCGTTTTAATTGCCCATGATTGTCACCATTAATATGTACCCAACATTTGCTACACTCATAATGCTTTCAATTATATCATGTTGTTTCTTTTATGAACTGTTTACCTTTATAATTAATAGAACAAAATAAATAAAAAATTAAACTAATATATTTTTTTCCAATAATCTTATGAACATTGACTGTGCGTGCGGCAAAGAGGAAGGGTGATATGGTAAATCAAATTAGTTGTTGATTCGTTTTCCTTATTTAGAATTGCATGTCTTTAAAGACCTTCAACATGAATGAAGACACATTGGAATGGTCAGAAACAGAACTAAAGTTTAAACAATATCGAAAACTTAAATAAATAAAATTTTGGAATATTTCGTTAATTTGATATGTTTTTGTTGCTAATTAATCAACATCAACAATAAACAGCTCAATAATTATGTCACGTGAGCTTGATTATTGATATAATTTTAAGAAAATAATATATCTTAACACAATGTTATTAGACTCTAATATTATCGGATTAATAACATAATAAATACGAATAATAAAAGGATTTTTTTTTTGTTGTGATATCTTTTAGGTGCGTTAAAATAAGAAAATTGGCAGTGGAGGGACAGCCGTCCAAGCGGATGGTGACAAATGTTTCGATGACAAAGATTTGCCAAAATCCATCTAACTAAAAAGGATGATATCTGGATTAAGTGAAGTCCACCCAAAATCTTCTCATTCTAACAATGGGTTTCAAATAAATAATAGAAGTGATAGAAAAGAGACAGGTTGGTACATGGCTGTGACAGTTCTTGAAGATATGGAAAAAGTTGAGAGATGTAAATGCTCCACCACTCTTAGCTCTTCACCTCCCACACAGTTTTAGCGTCACAGATGTATTATATTATTTATAGTTAGGTTCAGAGCGGAATTGGATATCCCTTCTTGCTGATCAAATCATACGATCACAGCATAATTTGGCATGGGAAAAAGAGATTGATGGTGAGAGTTGCTATAGCTTATTATTAGAAGGCCCATAAGGCCAAGTTTCATAATCATTTTGGGTGTTTATGCTGGTTGTCATAACTTCAAACATAAGCAAATGTGTTTCTTTTAATCAAGTTTAGACCCATGACATGATAATCATAATTATAAAATCTGCCTTATGCATGCACCTAATCATCTTTCTTATGATTCTAATTACCACGAGTATGAGTATGAGCCTCCCATTTCAGGTCTATCTTATAACGTCTTCGAACTTTGACTTCTTTTTCCCTTTTAGTTGTTCCATAGACTACGCCCCAAAACACCATTTATATGTTTGTATTAAATCCATTGTTAGATTTATTGCTTTTTCTATACTTTATCTTATCTGCAGTTACTTTAATTTTGAGGGAAACTTGCCATGAAGAAATAAGAAGTGCCCACCTAACTATCAATTTTTTGATGTAAAGTCTCTTGAACAAAAGATGCAAAGCTTCAGAGGGACAATCACTAAATAAGAAATCGTAAAACTAAGTGGTCCACCTAGTATAATAAATCTCTCGTTCCTGCATTAAAATTCTCAACAGCACTCTGCTAACAAGGAAAGTTTTTAACAATATCCCAAAGCCCAAATATTATAAGATTCTAGAATTTTACTATCATCTTCTTTCCAACTTCCTGTCAAAAGTTCTCTGCCATACCAGATTCTTTTAACATAAATTTTCTCGGGCAAAATACTTGCACATCATTGTGTAATCCTAACCTGAGGTATCATTATAATCCCCCAAATCACTGCAAGTGCCAAAGTTTAAGCTTTCTTTGGGGGATAAAGCATAAACACAAAATTTCTATTGCAGACTAATGTCATAGATAACAGTTTAACAATCCTTCAAGTACCCTAGCTCTTGATATTTTCAGTCTTCTTTGGGTTAACACTAGTGACGCAACTAACTACTCTGAGCTACAGAGTAAAAGTGTCATGTGTAATGCACAACTGTCTAGTTGCATAAAAAACCTTTGAGATATACCATGATTACTTGCGTATGGAAAGATCAATGTGTAGGTAAGCTACACACGCCACGAAAAACAAGAAAAATGCAGATGTCAGCATTAATGGTTCTGCAAGCATGAAGATAGGCTTGAATGTGTAATACACCTGCCAAAACAAAAAAGAGGAAAGTAGGGTCAAATAATTGTCTTGAAATATAAAATAACTAAAAGAATGTGAATAGGGAGTCAATCTACCAACATGTCATGCATCAAGGAAGATTGAGACAATAATACTATAATCAACACCAGTGAAGGAGAATATGTGACACAAGGGGTTGGCAAATCACCTGGAAAGGAGAGTTGTGCACAGGAACAACATTTTTCTTTTCCAGAACCACCACAGTCCTCCCTACCACATCCAGGTAAGAGTACTTGGTCTGCACAGAGACATAAAACATATCTCAGAAACACAGTATACTCCTCATGCAGTAGACTCATACAGTCATTGTCTTTAATTTGAGACAAAATAATTAACATAGCAGACTCCCTAGAGAAACACAAGAAAATGTTTTATCAAAGGAGAAAATCAATCTCCTCAATTATTTGGATATTTTGAGAATGGAATTATAGCTTGCATACATAGAAACTACACGATAGAACGTAATATTTATGCATTCCACATTGAATTTTTAATTTACCTCCAGATGTTGATCAACTGGAAAAGGAACAACAGCAGAAGGGTCTTTTGATCCCTCGGGCAGCACAACCTGAAATAAAAGGAAATTTATAATATAGCATTATACAAGCATCTATGTAGAAAACTTGGAGATTGGCAATATGACTGCAACCCCATAATAGCAGACATACTTTGATGGTCAACTTGTCTACCACCGTCTCGGCAAGGGGGCAACCAAAGCTAAAATTGAGGTAACGCCTGCCATCAGATGACTCAAAAAGAAAGTCTTGCAATGGAAGCCCATATCCAATGACAAATGTTGCTTTCCAACCTCCAAACAAAGGATAGCGTGGTTCAATCTCAAGTTCTGACTGAAAAAAAAAAATGCATGTAGTCAACATATATGAAGATGAACACACAATGTAATCAGCACAAAGATTGAGATATTTCAAGCCATTTTATTACGAACTTCGCCTCCAATAAAATACAAAGAATGAATTCATTATGTTGAAAATATGTATGCAGGAAAAAGTAAAGAAAAACGTTTCTGTGCTTCTTTATCTTGACAAAATTGCTCTGGTGAAAGGAAAGAAATGTAACAAGCCAGATAGCAGAAATGGCTCCTTGAAACAAAATTTGTGCAAGGTGTTAATAAGTTATCCCATCAACAACAGAGAAGCAAAACTATCTAGTACCTTCCGAGAATCTATGCGTAAATGTGATGATGAGATGTTTCCTATTTCATCTCGGTAGTAAACAGAGTGAACTCTAGGAGGTAGCCTTGCCAGGAGGTGTCTGAAGGAGGATGCACCGCTAAAAGATGGCCTAGATTGATATTCAACCCTGCCAAAAGGAAACTTCATATTAAAATTAGTGTATATATGTGTGTGTGTGTGTGTGTGTGTGTGTGTGTGTGTTTGTGTGTGTGTATAGGTGTGTAAATGTTTGTGATAACCTTTAAAGTTGAAATGCAAACAGGAAGTTGCCTGGTTTAAGGTTCACTTGTTTTAATTTGCCTAATTACCCAGCAAAAGTACATTCCAAAGATTCAGTCACATTTATCAGATTCAAATTGGAAAGGAGGGATACAATCTATCAAGAGATTTGAATTGTGATTATAAAAAAAGCATCACATATGACCAGCAGCAACCTTCAACTGTACCTAGAAAAAATGCCTTTGTGTCGGGCACCAGCATGAACCAACTGGTAATGCTCAGTAATCTGAAGGCTACCCCAGTGTGATATTTCCACTTCGCGTACAAGCTCCTCAACAACAGCAAATGGGTGGTTATTCTCACAATGAACAAGAATTGGAGAATACGAATATGGAGGACGATCCTCATATGGCCCGTACTTCAGTTCAGTACCCGCTAGGTTAGTGGGATCCAGAGTAGTGTATGATTCCAACTTAGTACTTGGTGTCTTAATAAAAGTTGTCTGCTGCTTAATATAATATGGTGACAATAATAGTGCAGAATCACGGTAATATACCAATTGAGATTCTGATTGGCCAATCTCCACTGGGAAAGGCTCTTGAGAATGAGTAAATATATAAAGCACTTCTAGTGTTGCAGTGTCACCTGAGTTCAATGGATTAACCAATGAAATAGTGAAATATTTAGTTCCATTTGGTGCATCAGGTAGCTCTGTTGGCTTTACATCAAGACGCACATAAGTTTTCTTCTTCCGTTTTCCTGTAGTTGCTAATGCTTCAATAAATGCTAGATGATCAACTTGAGTTGGCGGGAAAGCAAGAAGGATTTCTGAAGCAGTACTTGTTCCAGCATTCTCAACCTGAAAGAGACGCATAAATTTGACATACATGTTAATCTAAACTCTTAGGTGAAACTATAAAAATGTCGATATTTGAGCAATATAACCATTCAGTCCTTAACCAGACCATAGCTTCCAGATTTAGCAACCACTTATGGCCAATTCAAGTTATAAATGGCATTAAAATTCAAAAATAAAGTGTTTTAGATTTTGGTGGATAAGACTCAAACCAAAACTTCAACAATCAGAAAAATTTGTAAAACTGGCCATTTTATTCTTTTAATTATTTGTTAAGCTAAAAAAATGGGCATGTTGTAACTATTCAATGAAGTTTTAAGACAAAGCTAAAGGGGTAAAAGATGAAGCAGCTTAAAAATCTATGTTGATTGACAATTTAAAAAAAGAAGTTCCGCCCTAAAACCATCCAAGGAAGAAAAATGACTGTCATGAAGTAAATCTGAAGCACCATGAGGAAAACTAAACCTCATTATTTGATCCTCAAAAAACTTTTGTATCCACTAATATTTAGTCACAGCAGAAAACTAAAAGAAATACCTTCAGAGTCAAAAACACCTTAACGATGTGCGAAGACAAGTCAATCTGCATCAATAATCAGCAAAATCATGGAAAAATCAGAAGATGGTATCATGTACTGAACTTAAGAAGTAAAACCTCAGTATATATATTATAGAATATAGGTCCTAATCAAATATTAACTTGAAGTGGAACCTCAGTCTACTCTTCTGAAGGACCAAGCAAATCCCAGTCTCATGGAAGGCCACACAGACCCAGTAAATGGTAGTTTTTTCTATAATTTTTTTCATCTTCTCATAAATAAGAAATCCCTTAAACTCGCTCAAGGAATGAGTATAAAACTGAGCTCCTTAGCATCCTACCATTTTTGGGGAAGAGAAAATCCTACAACCCAAAGCTCATAATAACCACCTAACCTTGGGCTGCAGGCAGCTCAAGAGATCGATTGTAGCGTCCATTTCCAAATCAACTACTGCTAAAGTTCCAACACATCATCTCGTTTCCTTAAAGATTAATGCTTACATACAAGTTCATTATAAAATACTCTTTTATACAAACTGATGATACATTACCATTACCAATATCATTATTATTATCTACTTTACCATATTTAATTTAGTTCCAGTTTTCATTCCTTTAATCACAGGTTTGTACTTGTAGTACAATTCTTCCACAAATTAAATACAAATCAATCTAAAATACAGTAATTAGTAACTAAAATCCACTAATATTATAGAATTACGTCGTTAAAACGCATTAAAAACATATATCAATCATCTGCTCCATAATCAAACCTAAACTAACACGCACGTATAATCCAATAGGCTGATAACATTAAAATGAAATCAAAGACTTCTAAGCCAGATATTATGCAACCAAAGTTGAAAAAAAAAAGAAAAAAAATTGACAAAAGAAAATTTGACAAATCAAGCTTACTCTGCGCTCGGCATTGATGATACGGATATCATTAGATGACGATCTGGCAAGAATTACGAAAAGGGATATGAGTGCAAGCGTTAGGATCAGCCTTGGCCTTAACAGAGCCCCCATTGCTTCTGGACTGCTGGTTTCGTCGCTGATGACTCTTCTCTCGCGCAGTTGACGAGCAACTGTGAAGTTCCTCGCTTTGTAACGAGAGTACGTGGAAGTTTAGTAACTGGGCCACTGCTTGGGCCTTTTTGGGTTCACTGTTTGTTTGTTTTATTAATTATTATAAATAAACCCCGTTTTATTTCTAAGCATCCCCATCATAAGTATTATTTTTTGTTTTTCAACAATACCATAGTTATAAGCAATCAGAGTTTCACTGCTCACTATTTTTGTCGCTCCACTTTATTACGAAGTCTTCAAACTCGCCATTTCCTTTATAATGTATATAGGATCAACCATAAATATTGAAAAAAAAAAAAAAAACCATTTGCATTTTTATTAGAATAAACTTAACACAAGCTTAATGTATATCAATAGTTGCTCCATACATGTGTCACTACTATTGGTGAAGTAACTTGATGTTTACCATCTGTCCACTCTAATTTACCGAACTTGCTAGGCATGTCCTCTTCATCTAGCAAGGCCTCGCTCTTAGCTGAAATCCGAACCTTGTAAGTCTGTTTCTCACCTTTCTCTTTGAACACCAACTGTTGAGGATCAACTTTTATAGTGACACCTTTTGGGCTGGTGATGCTTGAATTATAGCTTGACGCAACGTCACTTACATGCGTTATTGTTCTTGTCACCAAAGCCTCTGAATTGGAAGCGTCGAAAGCAACTGAAATAGCTGGGTAATTCAGGTCCCATGGGTTGCTTATCTTGCTTGAACTACAATTCACCGACCTCTTGGTAATTGTGTGAATGTGCTCAAGGCTATAGTTTGATGCGCAAAGAAAATCTACATAATCTTCAACTGTTATATCGTAGACCAGGCCAGGATCTAAGGCCTTTTGAGGATCCACATGTCCTGCCCCCATGCCCCACACAGTGGATTGATTAAGATCTTTCTCATCAAGCAAAGGGTTACCATCTTGATCATGAGTGTAAGCAGTAGTCATCATTGCTGATTTGATCATGGCCGGGGACCAGTCAGGATGGACCGCTTTTAACAGAGCTGCAATGCCTGTCACATGCGGGCAGGACATAGATGTGCCCGAGATTATGTTGAATTCTGTGTGCCTTGTATCATCGGGCAACTGAGTTGGTGAAGACTCATTTGACCAAGCTGCTAGGATATCAACACCAGGTGCTATGACATCAGGTTTCATGATGTAAATTGATTGTGGATTTGGTCCACGAGATGAGAAAGCTGCAACAATTGGTGCTGGTTTTGCCCCCAACTGAGTGTCATGAAACACCATAGTTGCTCGTGGGTTCTTGGTAGATGTTATATAACGAAGAAGCTTCTCGCGGTCTGAAGCAGTAATGGACAACCCGGGAATCAATTGCGCATCAGCCACCAAACCTTCACCTGTTGATGCTGTATTACCAACAACCACGCCAACCCCACCAGCGTTTTTAACAACAATGCCCTTGGCAGCACGTGGACTCTCCCCTCGATCACATACCACAATCTTACCATGTACCAGCTCTGGATCTAATGAGTTCTTCCTGCAAGTGCCTGATTGTGAATCATCGCCTGCATACATTATCGGTAGGTATGTCTTGTTTGACAATAAATTATTTCCCTTATAAAGAGAACATCCCGTTATTGTAGTGCCATCCTCGAGCAACAAATCTGCAGGGAACTTTCTATCAATGGTGCTAGCACCAACGGTGACCATCCAAGGTGCTATATTTATTACAGTCTCGGATTCGAAACCCGCATTGCCTGCAGCAGCTGAAATGATAACTCCCTTTTCCATTGCACCAAATGATCCAATAGCAATTGCGTCCCTGTAGTATGGTTCTGCCCTCGAAGCACCTAATGATATAGAAATAATATCAACTCCGTCTTCAACAGCCTTGTCCATGCCAGCTAGAATGTCAGAATCCATACAACTTTCATCCCAGCAAACTTTGTATATAGCAAGTCTAGCTTTTTCTGCAATCCCAATTGCTTCACCCTTCGCAAAACCAAGAAGAGATGCATTAGTAACAGCTCGCCCCGCTATGGTTGAAGCAGTGTGCGTGCCATGTCCATCAGTGTCTCTTGCTGATCGCTTTATGAAATCATTGATTCTACGTTGGTTGCTTTCTAGGGAGCCACCGAAGTATCGAGCACCAATTATTTTTTTATTGCATAACGTTTTGGGGAAGTCTTCTCCTCCGTTGCATTCACCTTTCCAACGAGAAGGAATCGGATCGAGGTCATGATCTTGGAAACTTCGCCTTTCAGGCCAAACGCCAGAATCAAGCACTCCGATTATAATGTTGGAGCCGTTGTTGGATTCTTCAAGAAGATCATTTGAGGTTTTGGTGACGGTGATGAGTCCAAGGAACTCAGGTGATCGAGTTGTTTGAATATGGCGCGTTTGGTCAGGGATGATTGCAAGAATTTCAGGGCGTTTTTCGAGTTCTTGGACTTGTTGCATGGTGAGTCTCGTAGAGAGGCCATGGAAGACAGTTTTGTAAATATGGATGATTTGTTTATTGTTTTTTGCTTGGGAAGTGTTGTAGTTTTCATACAACGAAGAATTGGAATTTAGACTTTCAAGGATGGACTTGTACCAATCTTCTACATCAGAAAACTCAGATGGTTTCATGTCATTTTGAACTCGGACTATGAAACTTCTGCAATTTTGGGCAGGAGTGTCACAGGAAATCAACAAGTTGACGGATAGAAAAATGGTGAGAACAAGAGTAAGAATGATAACCATTTGGGCCATGATCATGAGAATGCAGTGTTCGAGGGTGATAGTTTCAGTTCCAGAAGTGAAACTTACTAATTTGTTCTATATATTTCATGTAAGAACTCCCTCTATTGGTCTCTCACTTACTTTTAGGAGCAATCGCGCGCCTTTTAATGCAACTACGCAATTGGCCTTACGTAATATTGTCTTGACTCTTGTTTTATTTTTTTCTCCAACGACCATTATTAGCCATTTTTTCAAAAAGAAATCAAAACCACAAATGATGAATAATTGCTTAACAACTAATGAGATATAGAAACTTTAAAGGGCAATTAATTTTTTCACAGTTTCTTCCTGGTTTCAGATTCTCTGCATTAAAAGAGGAAGAACAATGTTAATGAGAAAACAACAATGAAGGTGACAGTTACATTTATTTATCAATTTAGAAAGAGAAGCTAAAAAGAGAAGGAGTGTAGATTTGAGTAAAAAAGTTTAGATTTTCTTGGTATGAAATTAATGATAGATCAATTGGTTACCAACATTAATGAACATCTTTGCAAGAATTACCTATGAATCTGAGCATGATCATTAGAATTTCGTTTCTTTACTGTTTGATACTTGATTTTCAATGTAACCCATCGTTATTAAGATTACTATTTGAATTATTGTTAAATTGAGGGGATGCTTGTTATTTTCTGACAAGTTTTTCATCTTCTAGTTATTATCTAAAACTTTAATTATATGTTTTTATGTATAATTTACCCTACTTATTATGTTGAATACATGTTAAAAATTCTTTTAATTACTTTTGGCTCATTTGTTAGACATGTTTTAAATTGAAATGGTAATTAATAATTTTCTTAGCATTTGCAACCTTAGTAATTAATGTACTAGTTGAGGTTTTTGGTTTTGTAAAAGTTGTTATGTGATCGAACCCCAAAAAGACTAAAGTGCTTTGGCTAATCTAAATTCGTCATTTTAAAAAAAAATAAAAATCACTTATCTCAACGTTGAAACTGAAATAATGCGGAGAATTGAACTTGTTTTCAAAGTGATTTTCAGAAAAGCACTAAAGGAGTGACTTTTCTAAAACTACATTGAGGTTTTTTTTTTTTTTTTAAATCTAAATTGAGAAATACTTAAAAAAAAATCTATTAAACAGATATTTTAAACGTTTTATTAGAAAAACATACATAACATGCTTAGAACTTTTTTCAAAAAGCATATGGTATCTTAATATGTGTTTTTGTCAAAAAGTGTTCTTTTGAATTAGAAGTAGTTTTAGTTAGAAAAACACTTTTAGAAAGTACTTTCATACGCATTTTATGTTTTAGAGTTATCATCCTCTTAGTGTAACTACATTATATAAGCCAAACTCAGGTGAGAAGAGTATATATATATATATATATATATAGTAGAACAGGAAATATAAACCAGGGATGAGAAACGCATTAAGAAACGTATCAGAATTTGATCCATTCAGCTTCCGAAAACGTATAAATCTTACACTGACTGATTCTTCTATCTTAAATGAGAATTTCAATAACAAACATTTAATAATACAATAAATAAATTCTATTAACTGTTTTTTACTTGCTACCAAACACTGCCTTTTTTCCTTGTAACAGCAGCAACCGATTCTGCTCCTGGATTTTCCCCTTTAGACTCGGGACCATCTTCCAAAAGCTGGAAAACAATTGCACATATTGCAAAAAAAAATATTTTTAAAAGGGCCATAATTTATTTATTTATGTTAATTTTTTTGGTTCTGCTTTCATAATTATCACCATTTGCTATTGCTTTTCTTGTTATGTGTTTTCACGTGCAGATGTCTTTGACACACTTTGACAACTCTTTTTGATGATAAAAAACAAAGTGTTGTGTAGTTCTTATTGTTAAAAGTGCTGCATAGTAATAATAATACATGGCGTGCATGAAGCTGGGATCTAAATCTGAAGTGTTTCACCTTGATGGCCAAACCTGGTCTGTCTGTCTGTCTCTTTTATTTTATTATTATTATTATTATTTTGTTAAATTTTTATTTTTTGTACTGATTCTGGTCGTGATGTTCACATTGTTGTATCTGAATGAGGGTTTGTTGTACTATTGAAACTTACTTATTGGGTTTGGTTTATTTTGAATTCCACACTATGCGTTTATATGGTAAATTTAGAATGCGGCTGTGCTATAGCAGTGAAAATCGATTACTGGGTTTTTTTTTTTTTTTTTTTTTTTTTTTTTTTGAGTTTTGGATAAGAATGTTCGTTTTTTTTCCTTATCTTTTTTCTTGATGTTTGGATGAGAAAATTTGAAGGGATGGTTCTGTTTTCGTTTGAGTGCAATTTGTTATGTTCATTTGCTGACTATAACAGTTTTCTATGTTTTTATGCATCACTTACAATGCTTGTTTTGAGGACTGGATGTGATGGATTTGGCTTATGTCTGAATTCATATTGTCTAGCAGTTGTGTCATCTCCAGTTTCAAGTTTGCCAGTTAGTTGATTTACCAGTAAATTTTGACATATGTCATCATTTTTGTGAGCCCATCTGGATTGGAGAGAAGAGATGTACATTTACGGGTTCGAGTTCTGAGAGTGAGAGGTAATAAGGACCGGCATTGAATATGTGGAGAGAATTAATGAACTATGTTTCTAATAAAATAGGTTTGTGTAGATCTGGACCGTGGATTTGTATGATAAGATCCAATTTGGGACTCTAATTCTTGAGTTCTTATGTGGAGAGGTTTACAATACGCCTTCAACCCAGTGGAAGGGTTTTATACTTGGAAATTTTGCGTCAGATAACAGTGACAGTCTCATTATCAACTTCACTGCAGGTGTAAGTTTGCGTATAATCATTAGTCTAAGAAATTTGTGGTGGTTTGGACGTGCCGTAAGCTGTGAGATATTCAGACATTGAACTGGTTTTTTTACGTGCTTTAAGTTTTTGGATAACATTTATACTGTTTGTTTTATTTTTTCTATGAGGAATCACTTGGCTCTTCATCGTTGAAGCCTGAAGCCAGAGGCGTATTTGCACCCAAAAAACTGTTTTGTTGTTACAATACACACACCTAGTTGTTTATTTTCTGTTATTTGAGTACCCCAAAACCAAGAGAAAAGGATAAATTTTCTTTTCTTTTGTTTTATAATTTTTGCTTGTTTAACGATGTCGATTTATAATATGTTTCCTGGTTCTGAATTCTCTGTCTCTGAACATAGTTGCTGAAATTGAAGGTTGAGACTATCATTTAATTGATAACATGTCTTCTTATTGAGTTTCTATTGTACTTTTAGAGTGATATTCCTTTTACCTTATAGCATCCACTTGTTGAAGTTGAAACCAATATGCCTTTTTAACAGGTTATGCTCATCTGGGCTTCCAAGCGATGTCAATATTGAAGTTGGAGATTGGTCTTTCCATCTTCACAAGGTGAGTTCTGCTTGTCCAATCCTTGCCTTCATTTCATTCCTTAATTCATCATAATTATTGGGAGCAAATGTCTATAGACTGTAAAGGCTGTGGTTTAAAAGTGGGCAAGGCTTTGTCATGGCTCACAGTCACATCGAGGTAAAGACTTAATGAAAATACCTCAAGCGCAACCGTAAGGCTCAATCCTTTTTAGTTGCACACTCATGGTTTCAGGCTGGCCTTGTACTTTGCCAATACGCAAAAACTAAATAATTATTGTTACTATCTCCTTTATTATCATGTTATAATTCGATATTGTGCAGGAAATAGAGATTTAAGAATTGGACTTGACTTTGAACATCTTATAGGTTCGGATAATAAGTAGATTGTTTTCTTTTCTTTTTCAAAGAAAATTGTCTTGTTATGTTCATGTCTTTTTCAATTTTTTTGTCTTTCTATACTTTTTAAGTTTTTTCCTCTCAATCTTCCAATATATAGCTTTGAGGATTTGCTATGCCTCAGCCTTGATTTACTTTGCTTGCCTTGCCTCTTTGAAAGGGCGAAAGTTTTTCTTCCGCCTTGCTTTTCAGACCGTAGAAATCATGTTCTGCTGTACGATTGTAAATCTGTTTTTTGTATTTCTTCAATTTTTAGTTCTATTATTAGCTTTGAGGACTGCCCTTGACCCTTTTACTTTACATGCCCTCCAGTTTCCACTGCTGTCCAAAAGTGGATTATTGGAAAATCTAATTGCAGAATTTTCTGCTGAGACTCCACAAAAGTGTGTTTTACAACTTCATGACATACCTGGTGGAGCCAAAACCTTCTTGCTTATTGCCAAATTCTGTTATGGTGTAAAAATAGATCTCACAGCAGTAAATGTAGTCAGTCTAAGGTGTGCTGCTGAATATCTTCGAATGACTGAAGATTATGGAGAAGGAAATCTTATTGCACAAACAGAAACTTTTCTTAATGAAGTCTTTGGTAACTGGACAGACTCGATTAGAGCCCTTGAGACCTGTGAAGAGATTCTACCCCATGCAGAAGAGCTTCATATTGTTTCAAGATGCATTAATTCCTTAGCGATGAAAGCTTGTGCGGATCCAAGTTTGTTCAGTTGGCCAATGTCTAGCCGCCCTGATATGCATAGCTCAGGACGAACTGTATTATGGAATGGAATAAGCTTAGGAGCCAAGGCACAAACTGTTACTGAGGATTGGTGGTATGAGGATGTGTCCTTCCTTAGACTACCACTGTATAAAAGGCTGATTCTGGCTGTTGGAATGAGCGGCATAAAGCCTGAAAGTATTGCTGGCTCGGTCATCCACTATGCAAAGAGGTATCTTCCCTTGCTGGGTAGGCAATCAAGCTTCCAGAACGGAAATTATGTTGCTCATGGATCAACTGTTTCTGCCCCATCAGAATTGGATCAAAGGAGTCTCCTGGAAGAAATAGTGGAGTTACTTCCTGATCAAAAGAGTGTTACACCAACCAACTTTCTACTTAGGCTTCTACGCACGTCAATGATTTTACATGCTAACCCCGCCTGTCGAGAGAATTTAGAGAAAAGGATTGGATCCCAATTGGATCAAGCAGCTCTCGAAGATCTTCTAATACCCAATATGGGGTACTCAGTAGAAACCCTTTATGATATCGACTGTATTCAGCGGATTCTCGATCACTTCATGCTGCTCAATCATGATACAATTGATTCAAATTGCATAGTTGATGAGGGACAGTTGATCGGGGGTTCCCATTCACTGACCCCAATGACAATGGTGGCTAATCTGATGGATGGATATCTGGCTGAGGTAGCACCTGATATTAACTTGAAGTTGCCAAAATTTCTGTCACTTGCTGCTGTTATTCCTGAGTATGCCAGGCCATTAGATGATGGAATCTACCGTGCCATTGATATATATCTCAAGGTAAGGATTGATCTCTGTTTTTTGCCTCCTTATTGATGATATCTTGCCAAATTCATGATTAGTTAGGACCATCTACTAGTTTGAAGACTTCCATCAATTCCTGAAAGCAGTCAATCTTATGTGGTAACATAATTAATAGGAAACATTATTTTTCTTGATAAACTTCGAAAAATTCTGGGAACTATTTTAATATAGGTGTTTTTTTAATGAAATTAAAAATACCGGATAATAATTGGTATGTAGATACCATGTTTCTTTTCTCCCCTCTCATATCTGTTTGTTCAATCCTAAATTAATTCTGAAAGTTGAGATGAATAAACCAAAAAAAATATTGAATTATCGTAGGTATGTGCGAATATGAGCTGATTTCAAACTTTTTTTTTTTGTCTTATTTGTGCTTCCTTTGATAAGGAATCAGCATAGCAGTCTCCGCTATGGCAATTTTCTTTCTAGTTGATTATTCCTTCTTTTGCATAATGCTGACCAGTTTCTCAACTTCAGGCCCATCCCTGGCTTACAGATTCAGAGAGGGAACAGATCTGCCGGCTCATGAACTGCCAGAAGCTCTCCCTTGAAGCCAGTACTCATGCTGCCCAAAATGAGAGGTTACCACTTCGAGTTATTGTCCAAGTTCTATTCTTTGAACAACTTCGGCTCCGCACCTCTATAGCCGGTTGGTTCTTTGTTTCTGACAACCTTGAAAACTCACAGAACGCAAGTGGGAATCTTGCACTCACCAGAAATGATGGTCACAGCCAAGCAAGAAATGGTCAAGATCACATTGTAGGAATGGATGACATGAGAGAGCGGGTTTCTGGACTTGAAAAAGAATGCTTGAGCATGAAGCAAGATATTGACAAGATAGTGAAGACAAATAGAGGCTGGAGCATTTTCCGAAAAAAGTTCCCATTTAGATTAAAGTCAAAATCTTGTGATCCAAAAGCATCAAAACCCTGCAATAATACCAAAGAATCACCCTCATCAACAGCACCACACATGAATGGAGGAGAAAATCAGAATAATGGTAATAAGGGGGATGGACTTTTGAACTCATAGACAAGAAAGCTTCATTTTTCTTAAAACATCTCTATCTATTGAAAGCTAGATATAGTTACCTGTTTGTTTGTGGTTTAGTTGATGCTGTAATTATATTTATATTGTAGTCATTCTCTTGTGGAACATTAGATTGTAACACGGGTGTTCTTTTCCTTCCTTGGTGATAATCGATCAACTTTCAATTAGTTTTGAACACTTTGTACTTGGAACTCTGCAAAGTGAAATCTTTGTTCATGTACATAGCCTTAAATTGATGGTTTCTTGTAAGATGATGCCATTGTTCTTGTAAATCTATTGAAACCCTTTTGGATTGCACTCAGTATCTTTTTAATTTTTTTACATAAAAGTAGAACTTTCTGATCTCAAGTTATGATTTTCTTGTATGACGAGAGAATTTTTGGTGAAATCAAGTTCAACATTTTGTATCTATCACTATTGGTCTTCTTTCTTAAAATTTCTTCTAACATGTCAAAATATTAATAAAAATTTTACTTAGATTTAAAACAAACTATAATCTCATTTCACAATTCAAAGTCAATTTTAACAAAGATTTTATACGCTAAAATAGTCTTCTTATTTAATAATTAACATCTTAAAAAGTAATGAAAAATTATAATTACAAGTTTTAAGTAACATAACGATTAATTTTATTGGGCCTCAGTCAGCCCATTCCCCGCAGCCTCTTTTCTCCCTCCCACTTCCTCCCCAACCAGACACAAAACTCTGATTCTAAAGCAAGCAAGGCCTCAGTGATTTTATAGGGAAAATGACAACAGTCGAGACACAGACAACAATGTCCGAGTCTTCAAAACCCAACAACGTTGCTGCAGTAACTGCAAAGATTCAGAGTTCATCGTCCTCGTCGTTCAAAAGATGGGGTAGGAAGCATCCCTTCATAAGATACGGGCTGCCGATGATTTCGCTGACGGTTTTCGGGGCAGTCGGGCTTGGTCATCTCCTTCAAGGCAGGTTCGTGCAATACCCATTTGGGATTTACAGTTATATTTATTTCTTTTAGCATCTCTCTACTAGATGAGACTAGGCAGTACCTTTCGAGTTCCTTGTTATTGGAATTCAATTAGCGGCCCGTGTCAATTGATGATTGAATGATTAGGAAACATATGTGGCTTCACTCTTAGAGTTGATAAGCATGTTTAGCAGAAGAGGCGACTGGTAGAAGAAGATGTGTTTGTTTCGCAGGGTTACAGTGAAAAATTGGGAGAAACCGGTTTTGATCAGTTAAAACTGAACCGAACCGAACCGGGTTTTTCTTGGTTTTGAGCCAATTATTATGGTTTACAGGTTTAGGCTTGAGACAATTTCATTGGTATTTTGAAGCATAACTATTTTTGAATTGGAGTTCTAGTCGCTTTTTGTTTTTCTGAAGTGTGGTGGGCTATGTATTTCAGCAAGGATATTGCAAAGGTGAAAGATGATCAGGAGTGGGAGATTATTGAGACTAGGAAAGCGCTGTCGAGAACAGGACCCATGGATTCATATAAGCCCAAAAATATCTCACTGGAGGAGGAGCTGAAGGTACTTCTATTTTTTCTGGCAATATCAAATCGCCATAATCACTGGTGTTTATTGTCTCTTTTTACTTTGTTTTTTCTTTGTTTAAATTCTTTGGTGGCAGATTTTTTTTTTTTTCTGTTTTATAATCGATGGATTCCGTTCGTTTCTTCTATTTTATAGGCTTTGCAAGAGAAGGTGGATATAAATAACTACGAGTATAAGAAAATTCCCAGACCAAATGAAGGAAAGTCAGGCTAGTCTAATGCCCCTCTTCTCATGGTTTTTGATATTACTCTTCAGCATTTCATAGCAATGTAAGGGCTTGATATTTTCAACAAATTTTGTTGAATAAAATTGGTTTCTTCACAAATGAATTTCCCACATCTGCTGTCTAGTATTCAGCTGATGCATTTGTTGGAAAAACTTGGGAGCTGTAGTGATTGATCTGACAATATCCTAATCAACTGCAAGTGGATAACCATAGAACAAAACATGTTGTCCCTAATTTGTGTAGGGTAGAGTAGTATTTCAAATTTATACAAAGCAGTTCCATTGCATTTCAGAGTTAAAAACATAAACTAGATTGGATGTAGCATTAGGGGACAAATTTGTGTTCGCCATACTCTGGTTCCTCGCACATCTTGTAAGCTGAAAATGAGGAAAGAAAAATGAAGAGTAAAGCAACGAAATAAGCTGCATGCATGCAATTGGTTGCGGACTTCATAGTGGAGGTGGAGGTCCGGGAGGAATAAGATCTGGGCAGCAGCCTGTAAAGAGACCGCAGCAGCAGAGAAACCACAAGCTGGAAATTAAAGGAGGAAAACATTGATGGAGCCCGAGTAAAATAACAGCCAGTTATATCATTTCAATACTCAGAGTTGGGAGAAAGAGAGAAATCATACCATGACATTAATGGTAAGTTAGGCCTACCACTGGGACTTGGTGGCACCGGTGATGTATCTGGTGGAAGAGGTGGATCCATCTGTGATTGGAGGAAGTTGAGGGAAACAATATGATTTAAGGTTCAGAAATATCAGTGAAGAGAGCTTTAAGCTTGTAGTGGATAAAACATTTCGTTTCAATGAGATAAAGAGTACTAATTTATTGACTTGGTGCAACCTCCTTTCTTTTCTTGATGCCTCCATCTACCATTCAACACCGTACGTACCACATGAAATCATCGTTGGACACTTGTATTCTTCCGAGATTTGTCGCTCAGCTCTACTCAAGTCTCTCTTTTTTTTTTAATAAATTTTTATGCATGTCTCCCCATATAATTTCACCAATTCACTCTCTGAGTTGGTGCAATAGTGACTCCGATGAATTGTAATTGCAATCGCTTCATTATCATTTGCATTTATTACAGGTGGTTAACTTATACATTCACAATTGAAGTAAGCATAACATGATATTTAGGTTTGCTACAGATAATTGGACTGGTTGATGAATGATGAGCATGAATTTCATAAAATTAGGAAAATTAATGGTTTTCTTCAAGCTTGACCCGACTCCTGTAGATTAAAACTGGCAAGAATCCAGTAATTTCAATTCGAGAAGTGTCATTTCATAAGAATTTAGCTGACTCAAAAGAATAAGATTAAAAAGCAAAAAGGAAACAGTGACCAAGTGGGTCAAACTGATTCTTTCCGCCGTGTCTTTGACCTTGGAAATTTGTGCAGAGAAGTTTATTCCAGCAAATTTTTTGTCACAGATTGGTTCTCTGGACAAAAGTTGAGATAACACTTCTCAGGCCTCTACCCATTTGTATTTCGGTGACCTCAGATTCCATTTCGTAAAAGTCTTCTGGTCTGTAGTAGCAAATTCGCTAAGCATCTATCAAGGAATCCCTTAAATCTGCCTTGGATTTGTAACCTATATACGGCCTATAGGTAAGTGCTGAAATAAGAAACAAGGCTCACGGGGTCTGTCTATGCCTCAGTTTGGAACCAAGCTGCAGCAGCCTGTAGTGTCCTTTTTCATCCATAAGGCCTGCCCGGCAATGTTCTTATAGATTCACAGGCAAAAAGTCTTTAAAGTTTCACCATTTTGTCATTAGATGTTCCATATTTTGCTCTCTATCTCTGCTTTGATGCGATTCACATCAGCTTTTTACTTTTGGTTATACATCCTGAAAATATTGTTGATATCTCGCATTCGCAATTTTGAATTTTTTGCCCTGTGGTTGACTCAGTACTTCCATGACAACGATTTTATACTTCTAGAGGCTGATTCGAGTGGCTTCATTTCTATGATGAGCATTTTTCTGAATTTGCACTTTGCAGGACTTACTCATCTGTTATTGAATTACAGGACAAAACTGACGACTTTTTTAGATCATTTTCATTTAATGCACCTTGCACATCTAATATCATTACTCTTTTAAAGAATAGTCTGATATAACATTCTGCATTAAATAGTGTAATTTTGATAATTAACTGGGATTTGATATTATAGCGATTCCCCTGGACAACCATTAAATAGTGTAATTTTGATAATTAACTGGGATTTGATATTATAGCGATTCCCCTAGAGTTGTCCAAAAGTTTGAACTTAAGCTTTCAGTATTCCAGTGACACTGCAAAGTATAACCCAAATAATTTTTCATTTCAAGGGCCGTTTCCCTCTTAATAATGTGGCACTTCACCCCAGGACCAAAGCACATGATGGTTTCTTCTTTTTTGGTTTTTTTTGTCCCACTATGTGCGTTTGTGTTCAAGCTAAAACACAGAAAAAGAGAGGCGAAAAAAAAAAAAAAAAAAATTTATATAAAGAATTGAGAGCAGGTAAATTATATATTAGGTGAAGCGTTCACCCAAACCATTTCGAAAATTACAAACTTATGCACTGTTCTTCCAAGAGAACTCATTTCTCTTTATGTACACACCCCCAACAACACAAACAAACAAAAATAATGTTGTAAAGCCTACCTAGTTTTCCCCTCTTTTTTCCCAAATATATTCCTTTTGCCCTTACCCCAGTTTTTATTCATTTACACATACAAGATGAGCAAAATCACAGACAAAAAACCCCTCTCCTTATATCTCCAATTTGTCCCCCTCCCCCAAACAAAAATGTGAAAAATACAGGAAAAAAGGTGCCGAAAACTATTTGAAGATCAACTTCAATATTACCTTGGTTTTGGTTGTGATCCGAATGATAATAATGGTTGAACAAGCCTTTGAGCTGATGGACTACCCAGCAACATAGCCTGTGATCGAGTAAGCATCTCGGCCATTGATGGGGTTTGGTAGGACTGCACAAGACTTGAACCATCGGTGGAGTCACCTCTAGCTGTTGCTCTCTGCCATGAGTGTGAACTCAGCCCTGAAAGTATATATGCTCTACCAGATGCCTCATACACATGCCTGCTTGCCATCCTCTCTTGCATTTCTTTGAGCTCAGCATCCAATGCAAGACAGAGACGGTCATCAGATTTCGCTGATGCAGTCTCTGACAGTACCCGTCGACAATTCTCAAGGACAGAAACAGCACCAGCTAGATCTCCTTGCTCAGCTGTAGTTCTTGCCAGAGCCATTGCCTCTGCTGCTTGGAGCCGATTACGTTGCCTGTCCACTTCAATTGATACTACCTCTTGTCCTACTATTTCAGGCCTTCCAATCCTGACTTCATTACTCTCTAGTGTCACCATTTCTTTTGTCAAGGGATCCTTGTAAATACATCTCACCTTTAACAATGAAGTCTCATTGTTGGAATGCTCCGTTGGAATGTTAACTGATACCAGAAAATCCCTCTCTTCATCAGCATATAAATCTCCAACGTCAATGAATCCAGTGCATCCATCAACCATCACACGGCTTGGGTAACTTCCTGCTTTTAATGAGCCAAGGTGCACACTAGGGTGCACACACGCAACTCCAACTTGCAGTTCCTGCACCACAACACTCAAAAGCCCTCCAATGCACTGTGCAAATGCGTCTTGGATCACAGCTTCAGTCTCAATGAAAGAAAAGGTCCCTCCAGAGTTCTCTGAAATTGAATGCATTGATGAAGCATCATGATCTGTACCAAAGCCGAAAGCATGCACCGGGATTTGGAATCCACTGTTGTCACTTCCATGGATAGACATGGGAAGGAGCAATCGATAATTGGCTTGAGGTTGGTTATCGCCAGAACCATTAACTGTGTAAGTATCCTGCCCATCGGACAACAGTATAATGCTGGCAACAGGATTCTTTTCCCTACGTTCCTCCATTATCTTAGCACCTTTTCTCAGGCCTTCAGCAATGTTGGTCCCGCCATTTGCAACCAAGGAATTAACAGCTTGAAGTGCTTGCTGCCGTCCCGTGTCAGACATTCGACGTAAGGGAAAGAGGCGACGTGCTGTGGATGAGAAGGCAATAACTGAAAGCCTATCATTGGAGCCAAGATTTTGTATTACAAACCCCATTGCTCGTTTTAGCAATGCAAGCTTGGTACCAGCCATGCTTCCACTGATGTCAAGAACTGTGACTAGGTCAACTGGAGCACGGGGAGTTTGAGAAAGTTGAGGCAAGCTACACTGATTTCGAGGATTATGTATTGTAGCAGTGGCAGCAGCTTTGAGATGAACCAAAACAGTGAAGTTATCGTAAGACTTGGACCGTGGTGCTGCTGAAACTTCTGGGTATGTTCTGATTTCTACAGCTCTAACAGAACTGTTATCTGCAACATTGGAACAGCCAGCGCTTCTGTCAGTGAATACAGATTGGTGATCTAAGGATTCGTCATCATCAAATATTCCTGGCTCTGGAGCCTGAAATAGCGGCACAACATGCCGTCGATTCAAATCTCGACGAGGAGGAGGTAACCGGCGAACCACAGTCATCAAAGCATCATTTTGAGGCCAACCTATAGGATTGACTGCTGCCCTCCCAGGGGAAGGATCAACGCTGGGACCCTGCATGGGGATCTCTTTCCATTTTGCCCGGCAAACTGGACAAATTTGGTTACCATGTTTCACATTTGAAGCGATGCAGTGGAAATGGAAGGAATGGGAGCACTCTGCAGTGAAAATAGCATGGCCTCCTCCTTGTTTCATCTTTGTCAAACATATCGAGCAGGTTTGCTGAAAATTTATTAAGAGTAGAAAAACATAAGATTACACATAGAAGAAAGCAATAAAATCTAAAAAAGGGGACTACCACCATTAGTTGAAATACACATGTGACAACACTCTATAGACATCTTATTTAAGGATATTTTTAGGATATTTTTGTGCACTGAAGTTATTCAGAAACGAAAATTTTCAAGCAAATTACAAACAACAGTACATAAAATAAAATTTTATAAATATTACAATGTCCATAGTACACAAGTCACAGATCTCAAGAACACTGTACAGGATGCTTATGACAGGAATTATGCCCATCATAGTACAAAGCAAAATCAGAGTACACAGAAAAATATAGACTCAGCACTAAAACTTTTCAAGCACTACGAAGGAAGAATCTAGAAACGTATCTATTTGTTCCCCAAATCTATCCCAGCCCTCTAGTTGAGCTAGTATGTCCAAGGTCATTTAAAACCCAATTTATTTGAAAGTTAAGAGAGAGTGATTGACATAATCTGCCTTAACATTTTGACTGGAGCTCCTAAAACTAGTGCAACAGAGAACAAATATTTTTCTAACCCTTATCCCAGCCCACCCTTAAATGTAAACCAAGTCCATCAATCCGTGTAATTGTTCACGATGCAGCTACAAGACAAATTAACAATTGAACTAGCCCATCTCCGCTACAGGTCGACTTGTAACAAGTATCCAATGGTAAACTATAAACCTAGTTGGGTTGTAGGTTGCTGTTTAAATGCATGATTGCAAAAGTTAGGTATGAATATCCAAGCCTAGAAAAGTCGTGTAATCAGGAACGAGGGGGAAAGAGAGAGAGAGAAAAGTGCCCATTATTTAAAGAGTCACTTCTGAAAGGTTATCGAGCAACCACAGAGATAAAAATGATGAGATGGACAGGGAGGAAAATAAGAAACCGTCTACCAGAGGAAGGGAAATTATAGGTTCCTTTTTCCGTCTTTTCTCTACCTCTTTGATGGAATTCACAGAAGAAAAGCTTTCAATTTAACAGTGAACAGATAAGGCCACCACACAAGCTGCTTTTTTTACCTCCAAGAGGGAAAAGGAAGGGCAAGGCAATTAACAATTGCACAGGAAGGGACTAATGAATTAACCCCACAGGACAAAAGTGAAGAAAACAAAATTGCATCAAATTAACGAGCTTAATGGTTTTTTCATATATTCCGCAAATAAAATTAGATTATGACTTAAATAAAACTTTTTTAATTTTTTTTTTTTGGTTGCTTCTGGAACCATCCAGGCTACAATCAGAAAGGAGAGCAAGGAAAAGGAGGTCACAGGAACACTTACTTTTAAATTAACAACAGAAGCAAACAAAAACAGGATTGCTGATAAGAACAAAAATTGTCATAAGATGATGGTACATATCACATACAAGAAACAGAGAAATTTCATGGCTCTTTCCCCTGTCTAGATTTGCAAGGAAGGGAACAAAAATAAGTAAATAATAAGTACCTTCTGAAATTCTTTTTGGTTGGTTTCTTGGTCATGGAATAATGTTGAAATATTACTAAATACAGATTTTTAACCTTTTCTTTTAACCAAGAAAGGGAAATTCTCCATTTGGTATAAAGTAATATATAGCTCAGACTCCCATTTTTTAAACGCCAAAACAAAACAAAACCAGATTACAGAAAAACAATAACACAACCCTAATTTCTTTTTCTCCTTTTATGAAGCATATAAACAATTAAAACCCATAAACAACAAGCTATGATAAAGATAAATAAGAGAAAACTAACAGAAAATATCTCATACAAACATTTAGCACAGTTTAGCTGCGATTTCCATTTTCTAATTTTCCAGGAGAGAAACCCAAAACTTGGCTTTCTAAGAAACCAAACGCAAGATAACTCAAAAAAAAAAAAAAAAAAAAAAAAAAAAAACCCAANAAATAAAAAAAAAAAAAAAAAAAAAAAAAAAAAAAAAAAAACCCTATCAATTAAAAAAAGCTCATTTCTAAGCAACCAAGCAAAGCAAAAATCTTTGAAAGCATTAGTTTCAGGAATGGGAGACAGGAAACAAACCTTGGAAGATTTACTGGCGCTCTTTGACAACCTCAAAGCATGAGATGATGATGGAGTTGCTGTCATAGGGCGAGGGCTACACGCATCCCAATTAGCAGGAGATAGCAGAGCAGCATTAGATAGCCTCTCAGTTGAGTCAACCGAAGAAGAAGGTGGTGATGAGTCCTCTAACGTCTTTGGCACATACACACAAAGATTCAAACCCAAAGCCAGCTTCGCTTTCCTCCATTTACTTCCCATCTTTCAGTTCCAAAACCAAAAACCCGGAACCAAAGTCCAGAACTTTAATTCGTTGAGCTCAAGAAAAATATGAACTTTAACCCAAAATTGCAACTGGGATATTCGTTTTGTTTTGTTTTGGTTTGGTTTGGTACGTTTTGTTTTGTTTTGTTTGTTCAAGATAGGTTCTTGGAATGAGAGAGATAATGGTAATGGATTGGTCTTTAACAAAAGTTAAAATGGAACACGAAAACCAAGATAGAGTGAGAGGTTTAATGGAGGTTTCTTTTAAGAGAAAGAGAAAGAGTTAAAGGGTTTGTTAAATATAAAATACTAATAAGAACGTGAATGGGTGAGAGAGGGGAGGTGAGCTGGGAATGAGGAGGATTATGAGAATAAAATGTCAAAGGGAGGGACTGAGTCGCCATAGAAGTAGAATAGAAGAGGTACTGTTGGCCGCCATTGCAAGGGAGTTGAGAGTTTTGACTTGTTAGAGTTGAGTTGAGTTGAGTTGTAAGTTGTAAGAGAGAGAAACAGACTTTGAGAGCAGTAAAAGGAGAGATAAATATAAAAGCACGTTTGGTTGAATGAGGAAAGCTAAAACTGCTTTAAGCAATTATGCTCCCTCGCCCTTCCCCTTCCCCTTCCTCTTTGCTTTCTTGTTTGTTGTTCTCTTCCTCTTCTTTTACCCTTCTGTTGTGCTTTTATTTTCATTTTTTACAACCTTATCGGCACACAGTATTTTCATGTAAAAATAATTAATTGCCTCATCTTTAAAAATTATATTTTTTATTATAAAATTTATTAAATATAATAAAATATAATTTTTAAATAATTTTATTAATTATATTATATATTTTTTGAGATATTAACATGTACACCTAAAGATTACCTTTCATCTTACCTCTCTTCTCTTCTTCTTTTTTCTTTTGATTATTAATAATCACATTATATGAATGAGATGAAGGGTCTCTCAAATAGACTTGAATGAGGTTATTTGGTTATTCCACCACTACAATAAATTTATGTTGAAATAAATATCCATCTTATTTATTTTATGTCCATATCTTATTAAATCCATACATGGGTTTTCAAATACTAAATCATTTCTCATCATCTCCATTTTGTTTTAAATTGTTTTTCATAAAAATGTTGATGATATTCAATGAACAAATAAACATCTAATTAACTAAAGAAAGTGTCATTGTTTTAGCTTTAAATTTGACAATTTTGTAAAATGTTATCTCATGTATATAAATGGATGACACTACTAAATAATTTTTAGTGCTAGTGGGTTGTGTCAAATCCTCAATTCTCTTGGGGAACTTCTTTTCAACATTAAAATAAAAACAAATTTGCTTAGTGGGATATCTTTTTCATTGAGAGCTTCGCTGTTGATCATTTTTTCAAAATTATAAAGAGCTCCCCCATTAGTACATGCATGATGATGATGATGATATGAATGCGATGGACCCCATGATGATGAATGATTGTTCGGCATGAGTCAACATTGTGGGATTTTTATAATCATAGTCATGTTTTTATTTCCACATGAGATGATGATAAATAAGTATGCCACACGTGCACATCATCACATGTCAACCCTGTTGACATTGTTAAATTAGATCCTATCACATGAGCTGGATTTCTTTTTATTTCTAAGAAAAAAAAATTAAAAACTAAACTTCTTTATGGCTGTTCAACTTTTCATTATTGTGATCATTAAAAAAAAAAAAAATTGTTGAGGTACCCATTTCATTAAAAAAACTTATTTATTTTTTAAATAAATTTTCGAAGAATGGTTTCGAAGGTTCTTGCAAGATATTTAGTTTCTTTGATGGTAATCATATTTTGATGACTAAGAATAAGATTCTTTTTGCATTATAGGAATTTAACTTTTTAAAATATTATAGAATGTCAATAAGATTCTAGTTTCCCAGCAATAAAAAAATATACTTAAATATATGATTTTGTATTTTATTATTTTATTAGGTAAAAAAATACAAATTATTAATATCGATCGAGCTTGTTGTATCATGTTTCGTAAAATTTATTCTATAATATATATTATAAGTAATATTATGTGTATAAAGTTTTGTATACAAAATAATATTACATCAAATAATAAGTAAATATATGAAAATAATAAATTTATAAATATATGATTGATAATTTTAAAATTACCGTTAAAACTCTTTGTCATCACCCACAAATAAAAATGTTAACCTTGAAGACCAACAAAAATATTCAACAATGAATCAATTACTAGTAAGAAGAATGACCGAGTTTTGAGATCTTTGAAAATGGTCTCCCATGCTCATGTTATCTTTTCGTTTTAATAAACAAATTACTCGCGTACGTGTGCAATTTCGTAACCTTCTTGTGGTAATCTCAAACAAAACCTTGGTCTAAGGAGGAGGACAAGAAGAATAAGAAGGCCATGGCCGGCCTCAAAACTAGCATTCATTCAATGGTCAAAATCTGGCGCATAGAAAACTTCAACATAGCCTGTGAGTTTGAATTTTATATATAAAATTAAATATAGTTTGGTGGATTACCTTAGATTTGGACAACGGCTCAATGTGAATATAACCATGCGTGCATGCTTATACTATTCTTTGAGATTGAGACCCTATATTGGCATTGACCTGACCTGTTCATATTTAATTAATTTTCCTTGCCTTAAAAATCTCCAAGAGAAATGGGGTTTCATTATTTAATATTTTTTTAATCTTTTTATGTAATTTAAGCAGAAGTGGCAGGCAGCTAGCTAGCTAGCTCTGTTTTATTATCTTTGTTTAATGGTTTTGATGAGGGTTAAAAGTGGCTTTGACTTGGCAAAGAATCAGTTCAAAATTACCGTGCATGGGCGCCACCATTAAGTGGCAGAGAAAAGAAGAACATTTTCGGTGTAATGTGGGTGCATTAATATTTAATAATAATAAAAAAATAAATAATTATGATATTTTATTAACTTGACGTATAATAAAAGAAGAAAAGTATGTGAATGATTAAATGACTACGTGGTAACAGGGGAATGTTGAAATGGCAATAAAGACGGATTCTAGATTATAAATATGTACCCAAAATGGACCATTTCAAATCATTCCATTCCAAGGACACCGATAGAAGTCAGAAAAATGTTGAAGTTGGGTCCAGCAACAGCGCCATTATAGGTAGAATAGTATATGACACATAATCGAACTTGGTTCTCTCCAATAATAAAAACAATAATACAATTCTTATCATCTCTCTCACTTTCTATTCGCAAATTGAGAATGGAATTTGAGAGGTTTGAAAACTTGTGTGGGGAAGAATTTTTGGTGGGGGAAGAATTTCGACTATTGTTCTCAAAGGTAGGGTATTGGAGCATCAAAGAAATAAAAAAAA
>JANKKB010029913.1:0-33719 GCA_026225775.1 Bursera palmeri | reverse complement strand
TAATGCTAACGTGAATACACCATCAAGAGTGCATTACAAAAGCTTAGAAGAGCACTTGTGTTCCAGCACCCTCTGCAAGCTTCAATGGTGGGAGGTATAAATTTAATTTTCTAATTCCGCATTGAATATACTTTTGTATATTATATAAGCATATTTACGTGTTTTTATGCTTACAGTGCTAAGAAGCAAACAGTGGTTGCAAGGTCATCTACAGAGGCTGCATATAGGGCTTTGTCCATGGCAGCAACTGAAATTGTATGGTTGCAGAGTCTACTAAAGGAAATGAATGTACAATTGATGAACACTCCTACAATATACTGTCATAACAAAGGTGCAGAGGCACTTGCTTCAAATTCAGTGTTTCATGCTGAATAAAAGCATGCGGAGGTTGATGTACATTTTATTAGAGAAAAAATTATGTCAAAATTATTAACTATACAGCATGTCGCTTCTGAGTTATGGATTGCAGATATTTTTACAAAGCCCATTGGCCGGAATCAGATTTGAAGGTCTACGAGATAAACTAGCACTGAGACTCTCGCTGTGTAATTCACTATTGATAACCGAGCTGCACTTGAGGGGAGCTAAGGTTAATTGTGCAAATTTCAACTAAAGGGTACATTAGTCATTGTATAAGAAAATATTGTTATGAGTCTGTTATATTGTTAATACTAGTAGTTATTTAAGCAAGCTGTTAGTTAGCTGGTTAATCAAGTATAAGTAAAAACAGATTCTATTCAATTATTGATTGATCATTACAGATTGAATTCAATTTCTTCTTCATTTTAGCATGGTATCAATATAGAATATTCCTTCTGATATATCACATGTATGTGAAACATTCTTGCATCTAAATAGTAGCAATTTCAATATTAGATCAAACTAGAAGTTTATGATCTTTCTTAAACTTTTGTTGATTCTGTTTATGCAGATGTGCAAATCGGTGTTTGTTATGGAATGTTTGGCAACTTACCACCACAACCAAAACGTGAAGTCGTAGTTCTTTGCGTAAGGAACAACAGCAATGATCGAAACACAGATGCCTTGTAGTTCTTTGCGTAAGGAACAACAGCATCAATGATCGAAACACAGATGCCTTGTAAGCTGTCAGAGGGCTCCCATAACTCCAAGTGGGTTCAAAACAATGTCAAAAACTATGCAATGACTGCTTTTGGAAATGAAGTGAAACCAGGCGATAGTGTTGCTCAGTTTCTTGCTCCTCCCATCCAAAACATACAAACCGCGATGTTCATCTACTACTGTTGAGAGTGGCCAAATAATTGGAAGATTACAAAATTTATTAATCGATACAAAACATAAAATAAAAATATGTCACAAATATGATACAAAACAATCACAATAAAGGTATTATGCTTAAAACATAGATTAATAAATTATATGAAACCAATGTTTAAGTAAGTAATGGAATCAATATTTCTATTAATGAAATGATAAATCGTAATTATAATATCAGACTTGGATTCTTTAGCTTATTTTGATATTATTGGGAATATATATGTTTAATTAAACTGTTTTGTTTTAGCTTCAATGGTTAAAATTCGTTAAAGAGTGTTCTCAATAACTCAATTTGTCCGATCTCGGTGGGAACATAGGTGGAATCACAGTCCCACTACCACACGCCAAGGATTGATGCTTGAGATGGTACATTCCACAACATCACTACAAAATAGAAATCAGAAACTTAAAACTATAACATTATAATGAAATTAAATTAAAATCTGTGTACCGAGATTGACGATTTCACATCAAAAAGCCTTTTGTCTCGAGCCTGCATCCCATCAAAATCCTGAGGACCAATACCTTCGAGGCAAACAGGCTTTTTGATACATAAAAAATTATTAAAAAAAAAAATTTGGAGACACATAAACCTAGAAACACAATTAATCTAATTAAACAAACCTAACCTGTCAAATCGTCACTATAATCTATCACTCCAAATGAAAAAAAAAAAAAAAAAATTAAACTACCTTAACTAGAAATGCAATTGCATTGTTCCAATCAGTTTCTGATTGTCAAGTCAAATCGTCACTGCCATTTTGAATGGTGATCACCTGCCCTATATGTCATTCAGGCTTTGATAAAAAGTGTTTATGTTATTATCTAAACAGCAAATGTGACATGTTATTTTAACTAGAATTAGGAAGTGCATATGTAATTGTTCCTTGTTTTCTATCTGATATACTAATATTGGATTAACCAACCATCATTTTATTACTTAAATATAGTTTTTACAAGCCAAAGGAGGAGAGCACTGCAGTTTTGCTATAGGTAACAATGGAAAGACTACCAAATACTAGGACTTGTTTGTTTAGATTTTATCATTTATGTCTTAATGTAATTTTTTTTTGTTTGTTTTTAATATTTAACATTTATTTTAAGTGGTATATTACTTAATTCAAAAGTGAAAATTAATCATTTATTTTTCTTTAAATCTTTAATTATTTGAATTGGATATTAATTTTTTTCTATAATTATCCCTATCTTTTAAAAAATAATACTTATATAATATTTAAAACTATATAATTTTGTAACTAAAAATTATTTTTATATAGTAAATTAATCTAAAATTAATAATTAATTTAAAATTTTGGATTTTATGTTGTGGGTAGTAGGCAACCATGGCTGTCAGTCGGTGGCAGGGCGTGTCCAACAACGCCGTTGTTATAAAAATGAATTTCTATTTAATGATCCGTCAAATGTGTCATCGGCAGTCCACTTCGTCAAACTTTTGACATTTATCAAATTTAAGTAAAATTAATAAAGAAAACAATAATAATTTATTTAAATAGTTTTTTATTTAATTTGTCATTATATAACTTTTATATTTTAATATATATGAATTTTTGTCATATGTAATTTTATTATTTATTATTATTGATATTTTGATTTAATTTTGTTATCTATTTAATTTTTAAGGTGCATAGCATATTAAATATTAATTAATTTATTTTTCATAATAAGTATAAAATAAAGTAAATAGAGAAAAAAATGCCACCTTCAATAATCGCAAATAGGGAAAGAAGAAAAAAGTACGTAGAAGCCAACATCAAGAAAACTGCTAAGAAATCTCTTATGAGCTGTGGCCCTCATGAAATAAGAACGTTCCCATTATCCTATGCCATTAAATTTAATGCATGTATGAGTGCGACATTCAGAGCTAACTAAGCAGCGGCTGCCTTCACTTTCTCGATCAGGTCTGCAGCGTCTTGAACGGTAGCAATGTTCTCGGCTCCGACTTCTCCGACGGACACCCCAAATTGTTCTTCCAAAGCCATCATTATCTCCACCTGGTGATGTTTTAAGGTTAATCAGAAAATGAAGTAATCGTATGCAATTGAAAATCTGATGTTTGGTGAAGTAGTAAGTAGTACCGTGTCAAGCGAGTCGGCACCCAAGTCAGCGAACTTGGTTTCGGGAGTGACAGAGTCCAAGTCGATTGACAATTGTTTAGCAATGGTGCTCTGGACGGTTTTCAGTGTCTCAGTTTGAGCCTGGAGCATTGAATTTCCCTAGTGAGTAAGCTTATATAATAACGTGGACCAAATAAAATAGAAAATAGGCTACTATTTCCTTACAGCGGAGCATGAAATTGCAGTCTTGAAGCATCTGGACCGAATGGAAAACCCGTTAGCTGTCTTGGAAAGTTGGATTTTTGGGATGTGCTTCAACCCACTGAACAAAGGACCTCCCTGCATTAAAAGGTTTGACTCATCAGTTGTCGCATCTACTATCATAAACAACACATTATTATAAATGTACCAAGTACAAAGTTCGTAGCAAATGCTATTACAGTGGTAGAGAAGCTCTTTTGCAATGAAAGAGATCCTCTGGCCCCAGCACTAATAGGGACGGTGACCAAGGGACATGCGGGTGTCGCAAGAAAAGAAGCCATGTGTGCAGCTTGATGACTTTGCAACGAAATATTCTTTATGACAATTATCGATCGTGAGTATTACGAAATTCAAAGTCTTATATATATGTTTATATATAGGAAGGTTGGCTGATGGTTCCAATGTGTAATTTTGTTTCTGAGCCTTGAAGTTGGGCGGCGACTTCCATGTCCTGCGTCCTCTTATGCTTTGTAATCAGCAGCCTGTGGAGAGGCACTCTAGGCTTTCAAGTCTTCTCTGATTTTGTGTTACAATGTGCCTGAAATAGTCACTTTTATAATCAATAATTCTTGCGATGCCTTCATCTCTTTCGTCACTAACATTAAGACAATTAGTTTGTATTTGACGATCCAAGGGGTCCCCCAAACTGTCTTCGCATATTTGGACAAGTAAATCAGAGCTACCTTGTAAAATTTGATAGAGAATTACCAAGTGCTAAGTTAGTAGCAAAGATTATCCAATCCTCAATCGATCAATTGAGCTTGTAAAATAAAGAATGATAATCCGACCATAAATCAAATTTATGATTGCAGTAAAAAAGAAAAGATATGCATAGAATCTGATTAATAATTTAATACAAAACTTGGATCTAGTTTCACTTTCACCCTTGATTGCGGGAACCATGAAAAACAATAGCCCACCAAGATATTGTCATTCTTAGTAGGTACAGACCGTATGCAAATTCTTAGTTGTCACCATGATATTGCATCGGTGACAATTGACAAAATGCTTCTGGGGGTTGGCAAGGAAGAAACAATTAGAATAGAGATGTTGGGTCAAGCTTATCGACCCAGTCCTATCTTTTTCTGGTCTAAAAATTGAAGCCCTTATTTGCCAGCTAAAAGATAGGGTATAGCAGGGAACTTTTTCTATTTTATGAAATATGAACTAATTATTAAAGTAGATATAATCGATTTAGCTGACATAACCCGTATGAAAGTATGAAAAAGAAAAAACCCACTTTTAATAAAGGGAGAAAAGGTTGAGGATTCCATTGCAAATATGCTCTGCTTCAAGCTCAGGTACTAGTCCACTTCAGAAAGGTCAATCCGGCTTTACAAGTATTTAGGCATTGAGCTAGCAAAAGGTACACAAACGTACACTTATCGGAATTAACACTTCCAAAAAAAAAAAAAAAATCAACATGTAGTGTGGAAGCCATAGATGTCAAAGTGATTTGCTTGAAATTAATGTTAGAAACAGAGAACAGTGTGCGGCTTCTCGATCATGGACAAGGCATAGCTAGCATAGACTCTTTAAATGGACACACTTTCTGTTGGTGTTTTGCATGCATGCCACCTACAACTTCTATCATGTGCTTTGCATTCAAGTGAAATTAAAACTTTATATTTATCGATGGTTCTTCGCCTATTACAACATGCATGTACAGATAACAACAAGAAGGGGGAAACAATTAATAATGTTATTATAATTATATATTATTAAATTATCAAATATAAATTCATAATAAATGAACAAATTGAATGAATGTTGATCGCAACTGGGTCAATTTCAAAACTCTCTTCACTCTTGTGGTCATCCGTTTCCATTATTTGCCCTTGCAGTTGCCCTAAATGTGGAGTAGTGGAGGGTAAGAAAGGTATATAATAAAACAAAAGGCAATGAAATCACTATCTAGCAGCTCATGCAGGCATTATAAAGGATTGGTTATGCGGAGTTTTTATTGGTTGCAAGTTGTCATTCACAACCATAACCAAAGTTAAGACTTGTTTGATTGACACAACTCTCTCAGCTTTAGCTTCTAGAACTTATAATTCTGATCTATATATATTTAATGTATATGTGGTGTCTTTGTGTGGATTACAGAGAGAGTTGTGTTGTAGATTATGTATAATAAAAGGGAATGAATATTGATGGTCCCAGTGGCGGGCAGCTGCATGGATGCATGCGGCAACCCCACCCCCACTAATAGCGGAAAGTGACCACACACTTGGAGGCTTAAATGGGGTGCGAGGGGCTGCATCGATCTCAGGCTCTTCCAGCACCACCACCTCCTCTATATTCAATAAATGTCAATTTAATTTTACCTTTTCATTACTTGAATTGCTAGACGTAACCTACTCTAGTCTTATTTAATAACATTACTGCTCGAATCATGTACTGAGATACGACTGAATGTCAACGGATTTGATGAGACCTACCTAGCTAGCTAATAGTCAAATTCAACTATTCTTACCCAAGACTGTTGACCCCATTGAATTCTCTTTAATCAAATTTAACTGCTGGGTATTTTTTTAAAAACCATTTACGAGTTTATTAGAAATATTATTTTTCGAGATAGAAGCAACATATAGATAGTAGAGACACCAAACGAAGCGGTTGGTCAAATGTGGTTGGCAATTTGGCATGATCTGCCAAGACCACGTATTTTCTCATCCCTCAGCTTTCTGATACTTTTACTTTGGTGTGTAGAACTTTTGCATGTCGATAGTAATTTACTGCAGATGTAATATTACAACAACCTCCATCGAAAGCTTTCATAAAATCTAATTAATTTGATGAATTTTTATCAGTGCCTCACAATTATTATTCAGACTTGTAATTTTGGGTGCTTTCTGTTGCTCTGGGAGGTTGGAAAATTGTCCAAAATAAATTATAATTAAAACTTGAAAAACAAAATAAATGAAATTTATCATTAAATTGATAATAATGTTGAAGAAAAAAGAAATGAGCGGATGGAATAGTTGAAAGAGAGTGGGAGGGGCAGAGGCAGGCTTTTTCGGCGGTGGCAGGACAGGGCCGGGTCCAGCTGGGGGGGTGGGAAAAGGAAAGCGGGCTGCCAAAAATTGTCCCTCTCGGTAAACCCCACGTGGCAAAGGGGCTCTGATTGGAGGCTTAAAGCTCAGCCCATGTGGCAGGCAGCCTATGTTCAGCTGAGGCTGAGTACCGAAAAATAGCCGTTTGATTATGACCAGTCACATCGTGTCCGTCAGTCATTGCAGGGCGGTCCCACGTTTGATGCAATAGTAGGGGTAAATACAAATAGTAGTAGTATAGTAGGTGACTACCCCACATTTCACATTGACATTTGACTTTTTCAATTTGAATTATTCACTAAAATCCAATGCTTTTCATGCTTATCCTCTAATTTTGACGCAGACGCAGACGCAGACGCAGACACAGACGCTGCCTGCCCACCCAACTTGCCTCTACCAAAATTATTACCATCAAGTAATCAATTATACAATAGTTTCCTTGTATATAATGATAAATTTACTTTATTTTTTTTTTTTAAAATGAGGTGGTAGCCTATTGGCCATGCAAATTCATGGGTGTACCCTTCTCCTCAACCACAAATACAAACTTGACCTGCTCTATTCTAGATTAATGGAGAATGAAGAGCCATAACACGTAAGATTACTTGAGATATATGTAGTAATAGGATAGTGTATGCGAAAAGACCAGGAGGCCTGCAAGCGCTACTGAAGAAAAGGAGTAGGCGGCAATGAATTGGTGAGTGAGTTTTCCCCTAGACATTGCGGGAGAAAAATCATTTAGCATAAAAGGTTAAATGGGTAAAGACATGCTAGGCAATCTAGTCACTGTATGCACTGGTGTGAAATGTGAATGGAATCCAAAGGGAAGAGAGAGTGAGAGAGTAAATATAAAGAAAAGAGTTGGATTTATTGGTGGATGAGTTGGGTGGTTAAGTGTGATTCGTCGAAGCCATCTTTTATCTGAGGCAAAACCTGCGAGTGGATGGATTGGTGGAAGCTGGTTTTCTCATCAGAAACCCAAAGTCATATGCATATTTATCCACTTCTCAGAAGTAGTAAGAACTCTCTCTCTCTCTCTCTCATGCAATCTTTTACTACTACTACTACTACTACTACTATTTGATATATTTATTTATTTTATTCTACCATTTTATCCTACTTACTATTTCTCTGTGTTCAGATGTAAGTAAAGCTTTTAGTTTTGCACGTTGAGTTTATTTTTTTCTCTTATTTTTCTTTTCTCTCTCTGTGCCCACATTTGGTTCTGCTTGTATGAGATGCGTTGCACTATTTCGTAATCATGATTCATGAATCTTGGCTTCATCTTTCATCAAGTATTTGCCTCATTTGATTGCAATAGCAAAAACATTTATTTATTTATTTTTTTTAGGGTAAGCCTTTAATCTGTTAAGTTTTGCTATGAGCGATTTGCCATTTCACATAATAATGGCTATAAAATTTTATGAGATGTCACAATTAATCACAGTTTGTGGTAGAGTGACTGATAAGTTTGCTACAATTTGCTTTATTTTATTGGGAACGATGAGAATACGTTGTGTTCTGTAGGTTGCCATGAAGATTAGGAACTATGTGGGGGTTAGTCATGGTTAAGAATAGACTCTATTAAAGCATTATTGATTTGTTTAGCAGGGAAAATGACTCAAATAGAGTTTTTAGTAACCAAAAAAAAAAAAAAAAAAATCATATTTGCAATGTAAATACTAAGAGCTTAAGAAAATATTATTCTAATAAGATTTTAGTAATCTTAGAATTGTTGGGTTAAATACTGATACAATCTCCATTTTACTCTGTTTGTCAAACTAGAGTAATTAAGCTGCTTATGTGCAAAGCTTTAGGTCTGCCTTTAAAAAGTGCATATGACTTGGAGATGACAAATAATTATTTATTATTTTTACTTTGGTAGGAACCTATAATTCTATAATGAAAATCATTCATCCATGTTCAGGCATAGAATATTAAGTCTAATCGGACCTCACGCAAAATAATTTGGATTTTACAACTTTTACGATAAATAAAATAACTGATCAATGAATAGTCACTGTGGAGATAAATCTACAACTAAACTGCAAAATTAAGAGAAGATCAGCCTGTAGTTCGAGTTGTTATCAACAATCAAGCCTATGGGTCCAGGAAAACTTTATAGTGATTACCGAAGAGGGAAGAAGAGAGGGAGCATGTGAATGAAAAGGGGGATGAATCTCTGCTCTGTGCGTGCCCTTGAATTCTTGTTGGAGGGGATGAAGGAATGAGTTTGGAACCATACTTGAAACTTTGTCTCATATATTTCTAATAGCTTCTCTATCATTCAAACTAAAATATTCAATAAAATTGTTGTAGAATTTTATTGATGGTCTTGGTAATTGCCTTACAGAACATCTCAGATGTGGCTGTAAGCACTAAATTTATTTTGTAAGCTGTAGAAGTGACAAATATGTTTTGGCCTGGTGATAAATCCATAACCTTTCTAGACTTGTAATGATGCTTGGTTCAAGTTGTAGTTTTATCAGTCGAATTTAATCATAAAAAGCCAAGATGAGTGGTGCAAGTGGTTGCTGTATACCTTAATGCCATGGATGGTTTAAATGTTAATTTATATATGGCAACCAGAAACATTTCCTATTAACATTCAACTTGGCCAATATGTTGAATTGCATAAACAACCTGCCTCTGAGTGTCTGAAATCACCAACAATTATAAGATAGTGATGGCAATGATGGCAGTATCTGGGTGGTTATAGATAATGTTTGTGGCAGAATTGTTGTTGAGAGGCATAGAGGGAAAGCTGTTACGGCTGGAAAGCTACCTCATTTAAACTAAATCAATGGTAGTTGCTAACTTTAGAATGACGTCGTTGATATTTTGTTGGATAGGTATGGAAATTTTTCCAGTTTGTGGGGGGGGGGGGGGGGGGGGGTGAAATAATGTATTTATTAGAGCAACTAAAGTAAGTGTGTTTGGTAAAACTTCTTTTCCCTAATTATTGTGAAGCAGCTGCATGTATAGCCTAAGTGGACTCTTTGTTTGAGGTAAAAAAAGTACTTGGCTATGTCTCAATCCACAATATAGTTTAATTGTTATTTTATATTTCAGATAAAATGCGGCATTTTGCCCCCTATGTACACAACAATTTAGTCTTGTGAACAAACAGTGTCAGTACATGATTAAAATACTAAAAAAAAGAATTGATGTTAGCTCTAAACATAAATGATTTTCTCATTTGTTAGATGTAGAAGCTAGCTGATTTCTTTATATTTACAGCAGTAATAACTCCTCTTCTCTAGGCTTTACTTCGACTGTTCTTGCTGCCTGAAAACTCTGATTAAAGACATAGAAGCCATGCCTCTAGCTCTACGACCTGTAATTGGAGTAAAATTGTAAGAAGTTGAAGATGTTTAGTGAAAAAAAAAAGGTAGCAAGAGAGAAAACAATATTACAAAGAAAAAAGTAAAGCAGGATGGTATGGAGCATTTCTGTCTTTTAACGTACTGTGGAATGCCTTTACAAAAGGTCCAAGTTCTCTGTTTTTATGAACAGACTCAAATCATGTTGAACAATTTGTTTTAAACAGAATAATTGGAATTCTTCTCTTCTTTCCTAAAAAAAGGAAATACTAAGAGAGAAGGTTACAACAGTAATGGAGATTCTTCTGTCAGTCTCTATAGGCTTTTGCTGACGTTTTTATAGCCTGGTCCCATAGTATTTGCAGACAAGATTCCAGAACACCCTTTTATCATCTTTGTCTAAATTGCCCACGGGGTAGGATTTATACTAGTAAATCAGTGAATTACAATCCAAACACCCTGCAATTTCCAAAACAACCATATTCCTCCATGGACTCAAAAACTCTGCCTTTCACATATTCCCCGTAGGAATTACTTGACTTCACTTTCATATGATGAGGTCTACCATTTTACACTCTCTTTTAGTCACTGTAATCTATCTCTTTACTTTTAAGCCACTTGATGCTCAAAGAATAATCTAAGGCCTTGAGTAGGACACTTGTTATTTAGTTCAATGTTGCACATCTTTGCATTAACAAAAGTTATGAGGGTAACTTTAAAGGTTTTGATTCTTTTCTAGTATCTGATTTTTCCCTTGTTAATTTACAAAGTAGATGACCATTTATTGCATTGTTGAATGCTAAGACTTCTTGGTTTCCTCTTGGTTTTGCATGTCACAAACAATTTTTAGCATATCATGAACACATTTGTTTGTTGAAGATATGTTGCTTAACTATTAAGAAATAGCATAGTAACTCCATTTACAAGTAGATTTACTTTCATCCTGGCGAGGTGGGAAGTATTCCACCCAATAGGCAATAGTTAAGAAGTCTAATAATTATGGCTGAAAGAAAAAGGGTAGCTTAGCAATGGAAGTCTCCTAACTGCCCATTTAAGGCGGTTAATGAAACGATAACATATGTAGTTTGCCAAATCAGAGAAAAATCCAAAACGTTTTAAAAACCCTAGACTGTCCCAAAACTAGTATTTATAACGCCCATGAGGGCCTCAGGAGTACTCCGCATCAGCCCCTGCCTCTCTCTGCATTGTGTACTTTGTCCCTCAGAATATAGAGAAAAACATGATTTTCCCAACCCACCTTCTCTCTCTACAGTGCTAATTTGAGTGACATACAGAGAGAGAGAAGAGAGATGGGTAGATCTTCAAAGCAAGAAACCAAAGAAGGGATGGAAATAGACAGCAAGCTTAGTAAATTCAAAGATGAGCCTCATCTCTCTGGTGCATACATCCGTAGCCTTGTAAAACAACTAACCTCTTCCAGAACCAAAGACCCCATGAATCCTAAAGACTCTGAATGTGTTGATGGTGGTGATCAAAGTATTTCTGGCCGAAATTTGAACAAATTTGGTGAGGGGATTGGTGATACCTCACATACCCAGGAACCGCAACAGCCACAACAACATAAAAAACAAGTTAGGAGGAGACTCCATACCAGTAGGCCTTACCAAGAAAGGCTTCTAAACATGGCTGAGGCTAGGAGAGAAATTGTCACTGCACTCAAGTTCCATAGGGCGGCTATGAAACAAGCCAGTGAGCAGCAACAACTAGAGCAACAACAACAAAAACAACAATCACAACCTATGCAGCCATCAACTCAACCATGTTTTGAACAGGAAGGAAAGATTAAATCAAGGAGAAATCCCAGAATATACCCGTCAAACACTGCCAATTTCTCTAACTATCTAGACAATCTTTCCTACTCATCTTACTCTTGCCCTCCCCCGAATCCGTATTCCTGGCCTGCCCCTCAACTCTCTCCCCAGCCTTTTTCTGAAAGTTTCAATTTTGCTCTTCCAAACCAAACTTTAGGCCTGAACCTCAATCTTCATGATTTCAACAACTTAGATACCACTCTTTTCCACAACAGCAATAATAACACATCATTCTACTCATCCTCATCTCCGTCATCATCCTCTTCTCCTAGTCTTTCATTTGCTACTGAAGAACTTCCTTCAGTTGCAATATCCCCGGAGCTGGCGGGTCCTTCTGCTGTTGCTGACGTTTTTGAGTCCTGCAGTGCAAGTGGTCTACATCCGGCTATGGACGATGAGGGGATGGCAGAGATCAGATCAATAGGAGAACAGCATCAGATGGAGTGGAATGATACCATGAATTTGGTCACATCTGCATGGTGGTTCAAGTTCCTGAAGACCATGGAACTTGGACCCGAAGAAATGAAGGCAGAGGATGATGGATTCCATCCTTTTGATGAAGTAATGGAGTTTCCATCCTGGCTGAACGCAAATGAGAGCTGCTTGCAACAGCATATCAGTGATTACTGCACCAATGATTACCTCCACGATCCTGCCTTGCCTTGGTAAGTTTCAAAATATTAAAAGAACTAAAACAAGTACGGAGAGAAAGAGTGGAAATGTTTTATGTTCCATGCATTTATTTCATGCCACTTTGTCTTACTTTCATCTCCATCAGAAATCAGCGATTCAATTTAATCTGAACAGTTCTTTCATAGTTAAAATTTGGATTTTTGAATTGTTATTGTTCAATACAATTAGGCTAGAACAGGTTAAGATTGAATGGCTTGAGTTGAGTATATGATAAAGAAGCTTTTAAAGTTTTTCGTACTCTGGTTTGGACTTTGGAGGCATCTACACTGCCCGTATCCAAATTGAAGTGTCCAAAGAGTCCAAAGCTATTCAAGCTAGCCCCATATGAAATTTCGTGAGCTTTTCTACAAAGGCTGCGTGAGTTAGATGAGCCTGCAAAGAAAAAAGTATTTTAATTGGTTGTTGTATGCAATAATGAGCTCTATTTGTTTCGATGTCTGTACAAAAGTTGTTGCTGAGATAAGTTTACTGATTCTGTTTTTGTTTTTATCTTGTAATTTTGCGAGAAACAGCATGGACATTGGAGAATTTGAAGGAATGGATAGCGATTGGCTAGCCTAGCTTGACAAAGATTGATTATTTTTTTGTCAATAAAATCTTTGTCACCGGCCTTTTCTTCTTGATCAAGTTTTGGTTTTGGTAGTCTTTTAGAAACTTTATATTTACAATAAGGCTTGCAAAAGATAATATGGTTAAAGTCAGCAGGCCACGGAAGAAAATAATGTAAGAGAGGGGGTATGCATGCTTTCTTCCCCCATCAATTTCTTTATATCAAAAGATATAATTCTCAATTAGCTCTTAATATCATTCAATCTCTTTTTCACTTTCACAGCTTCCATTCTTTAAATAATTATTTTCTTATTAAAACAGTGCTTCTGCTTGTCCTTGAGTGGCAATTATATCCATTCTGCAAGATTATGGAACCATCATTTTGGCCTGTAATCCCTCTATAAATATAAACTTATGTATTGAACTTCATTATTCAACCTGGCAGTGAATCTTTTTGGTACCATCATTCAAGGACCCCGGAAAAAAGAAGTAAAGCAATGAAACAAAGGCTTTAGTATACCTTGTTTCTCTCAACTTCTTCCAAAAAAAAAAGACATCTAAAGTAAATTTGCTTTGCGGCAGAGCTGATACTTTAACTGTTAGAATAATTCATCCAAGATTAGTTGGTGAGAGAATATTCTTATAAATTTGGAATATATATTATTGTTTAGGTAACTCCTGCGTTCTCGTGACTTTCCTTTGCCCAAGTAATGAATGTCACCTTAAACAAGTGAAGTTATTGGTGTGTAGTTGAACTTGAGACGTCAAGAAGGCAAATCCTGAATTTTGTAAGGAAATTTTTGCATGTTATGTCTTGTGATTATATAATATTGCAGTTGGGTCAATGTGAAAGAATCAGGAAGATATTGATTATGGGTGTGAAGGTCAAAACCTAACCCACTGCAGAAGACACCTGGCCACCATGTTAATTGGCATCTCAGACCATCACGAATTCAGCAATCAAGCATAGCTTTAATTGTGTCTGGTGAAGGTGTATTTCTTAAAAAAAAAAAAAAGGCTAAAAAATACAGAATCCAACTTTAGTTTTTAGATTTCTATTTTACACTTATCAATTGCTTGCTACTTTAGTTCCACTTGTTTTTTTTTTTTTTTTTTTTTCCCAAAATNTCCACTTGTTTTTTTTTTTTTTTTTGCCCAAAATGTTACTTACATTGTGAAAATCAGAAAAAGAAATCTATTACTGTAACTCTAAGGGCATATTTGATTTGATTTTATTTTTTTGAAAAAAAAAAAAGGAACGCATGAAATCTCTAGGAAATTAATGAATCTAATTTTTATTTTTAGAAAATAAACTTCAATATTTGAGTTGTGTTTTAATATTTTCAATATTCAAATAAAAAATTTATTCAAAACGTTACCAGAATAATTAGTTTTTATGATTGACTTATGATCAAAGAAATGTTAGGTAAATTAATTAAGATCAATTAGATATCAGTTTAACCGAAACAAAATAGAACCATTTTATTTTTATAAGAATAATAGTACACATATAAGATAGAAGAAAACAAACTTTTCATCAACTGTTAGCTGCATGACACACGACTCTCTATCATTATTCTCTAGCAATACCCTCCAAGTCATATATGATAAGGATAACTAGAGTTCATATATTCTCTTTCTCTTCTTCATAATCTTGGCTGCTATAAGGGCTGAAAGCTTCCAGGAACCAGTTCTTCTTCCTCCAAGAGTTCCACCCCATCTCTTCACATATCTCATCGCTGTGGTTGATGCTGAAAGTGGAAATGCAATGTCTCTTGAAAAATCGAGTTGTTCTCTTCATTATTTCCATCTCTTTGGCTGTTTGCTCGAGCATCTTTCCAACACTTGGAAGCTTGAATTTCTGATCCGCTAGTCTAGCCAACCATTTGCTCCGCAGCTCTGCTGTGTGAAGGTTTGAAACACTCTCGATGTACCCCACAAACGCCATGTTCGGGATCAGTGGATGAATTGTTCCCCTGCATGCATGTGCCCGACATAATTAATCTTATTTGTACTAAATTAATTAATTAATACACATGCATGGATTAATCTTGATTAATTCATAATCACCTGTACAAGGGCATGACCCCAGAAGAGTCCACAACAAGACTAGAAAAGGGCTCAGGTAATATAGACTGGAGCTTCTTCTTCCCATCATAACCAGAAGCAAGAAGCACAACGTCAGCTTCCAGTCTGGATTTGTCTTCAAATTCAATTCCTCCACTCCAGAACCACCATTTCGATGCCCTTTTGAACAATATATTCCCCTTTTCTGCCTCAGGAAAGAAATTTTCAGGCAAGATAGCCATTTGGCAAGATGCATAGTCCTCCTCAAATGGATGATCCGGTTTCAGTCCAAACCTTGTTAGGGGTAACTTCCAGGTCAAGTAAGACTCTATAAACTTAGAAATTGTTCTTCGCTGTAGATAAAATATTTTAGAGTAGGTAAAAGATTAATTATAAGAAAGGTAGATACTTGAGTTTACCATGGGAGATAACAGAGAGCAAAGCAAGGTTACTTGAGTTTACCATGGGAGATAACAGAGAGCAAAGCAAGGTCCTCATCAAGCATTGGTTAGGCCTTTCGTGTAGAAATTGAGAAGACCTTGTTGAATAAAACAAGAAAAATGGCAATCCCCATATGGAGTAAGATGGAACAGTCCAATGCAAAGTCCTTATCACCATCGTGCATGGTTGTCCATTTGGTCCTTCAATGCAAAAAATCAAGCAAGCCATTATCAATCACAATCACTGCTCTAGACCCAAGAACCGACCAAATCTCAGCTGGCATGTATCAATAGTACAAAAGGCCTGGACTAACCATGCATTTGCCTAACTTGGAGGAAAAAGTTTTAACTAGAAAAATAGCTATCCTGAATATTCTATTCAATGTGCTTCTACCTAATTTCTATTTTCCCTCTACTTCATTTCTTTCAGTGAAAATTTTAAAATAGTAAAAAAAAAAAATTAATAATATAAATACAATAGATATATATCTATATTTATCAAACAAAATTATATTATTCATCTATCTTACAATTTTTAACATGATTTCTAGTGTTTTTTAGTATAAATACTATTTTTGTTATATTCGATGAATATATCAATGATGGATATATATGCATAAAGGATATGATAGGATTATGGAAACCAAACCCTCGAAGAGTCAAAGTCATTCGACACGGGGTTGTATGCATGGCTGCCAGTTTAATGTAATCGTTAATTTGACCATGCATAATTAGTTTGACCTAGAGTTGATAGATGAGAAAGGACTCATCAAGTTTCAATTTTCCCAAGTCGGAAAGTCAATTAATTAATAAGTGCTAGTGCGTGCATAAAATATGCTTGAGCCAATAGATCAAGAACCAAATAATAGATACTCATTATATTTTTTATTATCTTCATTTAGATTATGTATAGTTGTTCGCATAAAATATTTGCTTCTCCTATAATTGATTTGCAACTTGATTCTTTGAACTTCGAACCTTTTCACCTGGAAAGGAACAGCATGTTCGTAATCACAAGTCGCAACCATGTAAAGCCTTTTTTTTTATTTTAATAGTAAGTCAGCGCTGAACCATTCTTTTTCTAGCTCATTTGCAAATTTTGCCCTTCTTTTTTGAATTAAAAACAAAAATATTTGGACCATCATCAGTCTAATTTGAAATACCTTGGTTAGCCTCAGCGCATTCCACAGCCAAATCTATAGCAGATTTCTTGTAGCCGACAATCGCAACCTTCTTTCCTTCCAGTAACTCTCTTGCAGCTTCTTTGTCAAGCTTAGAGTAATCCATGCTGTGCAAGACCTTTCCATGAAATACCTCTTTACCTTTATTGGCAGGGAAAAATGGCATTCGAGGCATGTCCCCATATTTTCCAATGCATACCACAAGAAATTCGAACTCATACTGCTGCGCGCGCGCACACACACACACACACATATATATATAACAAGGTCAGAATTTTAACTAATTTTGTAATTCTATGCATGCATACGTTAAAATTATTTTGTAGATATGTGTAACTTTACCACGTATAAAGGTTAGAAGTGGGGCGGTGAAGGAATATTGATGTATTGCATATGATGAGTGATGTCAATTCATTAAAAAGTTTTACTAAGATCATCTTGATAATTTTTCCAGTTCCTTAATTATTAGACTTATCTCTTAGTACGTACTGGTAACTTTTTCAACTGTAAAATAATGTGTGAACAGATTGTATGTAGAACATATTCTATGTCTATGATTCGTAGCAGATGTACAAAACACTACCAAATGTATGTCAAGCATAGATGCAACTCTACAGGTAAAGATGATGATCTAATCTTAAACAAGAAAAAGCAAGCAAAAAAAGGTTGATAGTGGCGTAAAATAATAGGAATAATCAAAGAATTATAACCTGAACAGTTTTGTCTTGCTTATTCTCCACGGAAACCTCCCAAACGGGATGACCACTTAACAAAGTGCCATACTCTCTCGGAAACAGGGCTGCTTGAGCGGTTTCGTGGTCGCCAACGTACCTAATTTGCACCACCCTGGAGTTGAATTTGATGTACTTAAGCACATCAAAGTATTCAGCATAGCCATGCAAGTACTCCAATATCTCGAGATGAGAAGGAAAGCTTGCATTATCCCTTTCAGGCCAAGGATAATCTGAAAACTCAAAATCACATCGAGGTGTTTGGAGCTTAGTTGAACTAAAAGAACAATGTTTCCAAACTCCCCCAATTGAATCAGTGGCCTCAAACACCACTGGATCATAACCTCGAAGCTGTTTAGCGGCAGCAATTCCGCTAATACCAGCCCCGATGATCCCAACTTTAGAAGACTGAACATTTTTTTGCTGAGCCATGCTAAGTTTGATATAATATATAGCTAGCTAGCTTATATGACTTTACTGCTATATGTTGGAACTACAAGAAGGAGCTACTCCTATTTATAGTGATGGAGGGCGACCATTAATTCCAATTTTTATGTATTTATAAATTAAAATACAATTTAGACATATCTTGTATGTGAAAGTTGGTAGGTTCAATAGTAGTCCACGCTATTGTTTTCTCTCGAGTACGCACTTGATTCATTAGTTACATTTCATTTCTTATAGAAACATAGTTGAAATTTTCAAGTTAATATTATAGTTCATACCACCAAGCGGTTGTTGGATTTAAAAGGAACATCAATTCTCTGTATCTAAATTTATTCAAGTAAATTAATAGTTACTAGTATATGTAACTGAAAGAAAAATGTCTTCTCATGATATATAAACCGTACACGGTTTTCCAAAGAAAGAAGATTGTATTGGCCTTGACTTGATTTGCAATACAAATAATCTTCTCTATCATTCGTGATATCGATTTGGTTTTTTAATCAAAGACTAGGAGACTTAAAATATATATGCAACTATATATTATTTATGTAGATTAGTTAGATTAGAATGGTTTGAATTCTTCTGTTCCCATAGCTATATGATTAATTAATTTGACTGTTAATCTTCTGTCCATGTGTGGGCATACCTGGTTGAGGTCAATGCGTTTGAGTTTGAGATCCCAATATCATTATATATGATCCACTTAATTAATTTATTAAGCTACACTGTAGCTTGTATTGTCAATGATGTTACAGTCATTGCCTCCTTCGTATATGTATCCGTTGACTTACTTGTATTTGTGGTTAAAACATCGATTCTGTTGTTAATTATATCGTAAAACTGCTCTTATATCCTTCATGCGTATCACGCAAGAGGAGAAAACAAACAATCACATTATATAATATGCATGCATTTATATTTTCTGCATACCTCAATTTAACTCTGAGAACTCGGATAATTGAAAAGAGAATCGTATCCATGTGAAGATGTATATCGCTTTTTATCAAAAATGAGCTAATCATCAATGAGCTAAGCATATGTAGAATAATAAGAACAGAAACATCTGGGAAGTAAGTAAGAAAGTCCTTGGAAAGGTGGCTACATGACTTCGAATTATTAACTTTGGAAAAAGAACTACATTAAATATACAATAAGATTATATATATATATATTCTTTATATTGATGAAAAGTCCATGCAGGAATGGGAGCAGAAGTCCTTATTTTTCTGCAGGACTAAAGGGAAATCCGACAAATTGATAAATTTGTCAACTAGCATAGATCCATGCACGGATAAATCTTTCGATGTCTAGTATTCGTTTTGCGAAGGGAACTAATCCAATGGACAATTGTTGCTAGCCAGCGTACGTTTATGTAGTTTCTTTTCAAATGAATTACTAGTTGAAGACTCCAAGGTGAGTGGTCGCGCCTGCGCACTGTCTCGGCAATTTCCTGGTTATGTGGAGTAGCTGCCAACTGTCTCTGCAATTTCCTGGTTATGTGGAGTAGTTTTGGTGCAGTGGATGATTATATAGGAAGAATTGAAAAGTGAAAAGCATATATATATGCATATGCTACTGCCTGAAAACGATGTTCTTGATGAAATCAAGTTGGTAGAGGCGCAGCCCAAGTTGATTGACGCATAAAGTTTATACATCCAATGCTTCACTGCCACTGAAATGCGAACGAGCTGTCCATGAAAATCCTGGCACCACTGAATTGCTTGGTGCATGCAATACGATAGCAATTAGCTAACATATGATATTGATTGGTATGACATATCCTTTTTTGGCAGCACGGAAAAGCATAGAAACAATTCACGAACAACTCAATTAACCAAGCCAAATAAGTTGGCAACAAATGGCCTCGTGCCATTGAATTTTCTAATGTGAAAATGAAGTTGCATCCTCAACCACCATATACATCCCCATCGTGGGTAGAAATTGGTACGTTAATCCAGCAGCCCATCACTCAGCTCAGTCAAGAAAATTTTAATCTCTCATTTTTAAGTATATAATATATAAATAAATAAATTATACACTAGTTGCTTTTCCTAATTTTTTTTTTTTTTTGTCTCAATTCATTTTCCAATAGAAAATTAAATATTTTTGACTTGTCATATCTAACATCTAAGTCCTCCTAAGCTCTAAGCAAGCTTTGGTTTAATTTTTTGACCAAGTCGAAAGTATTGTTTGAAACTATTAATTTGTGAGTGAAACAAGGATTCAGTGTACTGAGCAAAAAAGACTTCTGTAAACGTGCGTGTTCTTAGAAACTTAATTTATGCATTAAGAAATTAAGGTCAACCTAAATAATACCCTTTAATGTTAAAGTCCTCTTTTCATATAGTGACAGAGAGAATCTTAATTAAGTTATTTTCCAGCTTACCCATGTGACTCAAATGAATTTATATGTTAGAATATACTATTATTTGTATAAATTAGTTGACCAAATTCATCTCTAGAAGTTATATATAATAATATATAATTATTTTTGTGAGTTACCAATATTGGTTGAATGGTCATAATAATCATGTTTGTGGCTTTTTTATTTTTAATAGGTTAATTCTATTTATTTTTTGATATTTAGCTTAGATTTATATTTATATTTATATATAGAACTAAAATTTTTAATTTTGATTAATTAGTTTACTATCGTCTAACACAAATTAACATTGGTCCGAGATTGAATGAGCTATCAAATACTACAAAGACCAAATATCCTTAACAACTATCGAGATATAAACAGTGGAATCCTTGCAAAAATACAATGATAATCCTTCTTAATTATGATAAATTCTCCTTCTCGATAAAGGTGTTCAAATTCCAATTCAATTCAATCAAACTGATCAATCCAATCCAATCTAATCCAACGTTGATTGGTTTCGGTTACTTGATTGAGTTGGATTTGATTCAATTTTTCAAAATTCATTGTTGCAAAACCATTAAAATGGATCAATATGATCTAAATTAAAAAATGAGAGAATTTATATATTTAATTAAAGAGTAATATTATAGATACAAAGTCTGTATCTCAATTGATATGCATCATGTAAGTGATGCGTTAAATAATTGAAGTTAAAACAATAAATTCTGATAAATTTATCTTATTACTTATATAATGTCATATCATAGATAGAATACAAAATTAGAAAACAGATTTTATATTCACAATATTACTGTTAATTGAGATATTTTAAATATTTAACAAGGATACTTATTATCTAATTAATATCTCTTATCTAATTTTTTAATTAATTTTTTTATTTGTCAAATTTTACATATTATTTATTACTTATTTTAATACGTAGTTATATGATTTATGAAATATTATTGGATTGGATTAAATTACATATTAATATATTTGAAGTTGAATTGAATAATATTGGATTAAATTAAACAATTGATTATCCAATTTATAATTAGACTGGATTGTATTTGACAAAATTGATTAGTTTCAAATGGATGATACCCTACTTCACAATAATAAGCTTTCTTATATGGGTGGACATAGGTTGGGTCGGGTTGGCATAAAATGAGTCCATGGTTAGATTCGGATAAAAATAAACCCAATTCGTTTGAGTTTGATCGGATTGGATTAAATTAGTAAGAGACAATAAATAAAATATGTTTCCATAGTATATAAAAATTAGGATGTAACATTGCAAAAAAAAATTTAAAGTGCTTAGAGTTTATATCCTTAACGACTTCCGAAACCTTTTCAAGTAAGGTCTTCGGGTCTGGTAACTAACACATGTTTTGAATCCCACTAAGCCATGTGTCTTTTTAGAAGATTCACAGCTGGGTTACACCTTTTAAATCTAGAGTGCTATAAGATTGTCACATGGCTGCCAGTAGGAATAACAAAATCCGTGTACGGGGCAGATTTTTCATTTTTAGCCTTGCATGGGACACCCAAAACACACCCCACCCATAACTCTCCACCCACAAGTTTTTCCGGGGCCATGGATTCCCGGTCTAGGTGTGAGACACTCGTCCGTATGAGTGCAAGTTGATAAATTGTGATTCTTCTCGTGCAACGATAGTTTTTTCTATCACGGTTTGGCACCCGGATCGAGAATCATTATGATTTCGTTACGAGGAATTCAATAGACAGGTTGAATGCATTCATTCATTTAGAAGAGGACGAAGCCAAAAGATTACAAATGGCCATAGAAATCAACTTGTGAAAAATGTCGTGACATTTCAACTGGTGTGTCAACAACAGTGTTATGACAATCTGCTCTAAAGCTTCATGATATTGTACCGAATGTCATGTCTTTTCTACTAATCTCTGCAAAAATAAAAATTAAGCTTAATTTGTCCCAGCATCTTGCATTTATAGTGAGAATAATGTTAATACTTCTCAAATTTAATTATATTTATATCTCAGCTTTAATTTTCCAACTTCCATGCCGTGTTAAAAAATTATGATTGTAATTTGTACATATCGACTGCTGTCATCTCCAGTAAAATTAGTGAAGTTAATCTCAGCTAACTCGGTTTCACAGACAGTTACGAGCGTTAATTTGCATTCAAAAGTTCTCCCGATGGACATGTTACCTCCCGGCTGCACATTGAATGTAACCTTTTAATTACTTTGAACTATCAAGAGTATCATTAATCATGATAATTAATTGCTTCGAAGCACGCATAATTGTGGTCACACTTGATCATGACAACAATAGATAAATTTAAGATAATTTTACATTTTTCTTTCATACAATTATATGATTGTTAAAAAAGCATACATAGATTATTATGACAACAAGGATCAGTTTCCGCAAAACGCAAAAAGAAATTACAAGTCCATTGATATTATTATCAGCAAATCATGACACATCTACCTAAACCTAAAGAGTCACAGGATATCTGTCAACGCAATCAAGCCAAGGATTCCTGGAAGATTTCCTGATGCGGCGCATTGATTGCCAAACCAGACTGTTGCATTTGAAACCAGAACCGAACGAGATTTGCCAAACTCTGTCACCTCTTTTCACTCTCTCCTTAGCTTCCAGATAAGCCAGTTCATACCAGATACTACTGCTAGACGTGTTGCCAAAACGGTGCAATGTCATTCTTGAGGCCTCCATGTTCCTGTCACTCAGCTCCAGGTTCTTCTGCAGCTCATCTAGCACGGTCTTGCTTGCTGCATGCACGCAGAAGTGCTCGAATGCAAGCTTGTAATCGGGAATGTAAGGCTTTGCTGGCGATGCCTGGGATCTCTTGTTGCCAAATAAGTGTCTCCAGACTAATGTGGCAAAGAAGAGGAGCTGCTCAGAGAAGGGAAGCACTAGAGGTCCCAGTGTGGTGATGTTGGTTTTCATAGCTTCACCACCTATCTCAACAAGATCTTTGCTCACCTTCATGCCCCTGAATCCTTGTTCATCTTCCTCTAGGTAAATGCTCCTGATCCATGTATGATTATATACAAATTAATTACAGAAACCAAAAAGTTAATACGTTAGTTAGAATGAATCAGCAGATGGGTGAGTTATACAATGAAACCAATCAAACTTTTTCAAAAGTGCAATAAATCATACAATAAAAAGTAAAAAGTTGGGCTTATTTGCTTTCAATTTTGGTAACTGTTCGGTGGCATGTTTTATTGAAGAAGTGATGGGTTGGTGGCCATGTTAAATTGGAGGGGTATTGGAAGCATAATTAAATGACATGCAGGATGGCTGTTGACAAGTCTGAAGAGAAGTGGCATAAATACTCATTATTCATACACCTAATCAAAATAAAATCCGAAATTAATATTGAGGTAGCTGACCAGGCCCCGCCAGCATTTAATCTAATTTGAAACTTATACATTTGTCACATGTTATAATCACATGACATGCTATGATTTATTAAAAATTTACAGAGAGCACTAGTAACTTTATTTATCACATAATAACATAACAAAACATTCTAAAATCCCTAGCATTCCCGATTCAGCATCACAAATTTGTGGGAAAATTAAATTTGACTATTCAAATAAAAATAAAATAAAATAAGTTAATACCCTTTGTTCATTCTGATGGATTATGGAATCAATATCTAATTAATAACTTTATCTAGAATGATCACAATATTATATTAATATTTTTTTTAGTGCAATGAATAATATCAAACAAATTAAACAAAATCAAACCTGAAGCTTCGATCATCGGCGCCCTTGTGGGTCCGAACAATATGCTCGAGGCGGTATTTGGCGCGGTGGTAGTCACGGCGCCGGTTGGACAGAAGGACGGCGGAGCAGCCCATCCTAAAAAAGCAATTTGGAATTAGCATGGAACGGTCCTTGCCCGGGTACCAATTGTAGCCCACCATCTCGGTACTGACCACCACAGCGTAATTGTTAGGATTAGCCTGCAACATGTCACGGGCCAAGTCCACTGCTATGACCCCAGCACTGCAGCCCATGCCACCAAGATTGTAACTCAAGATGTTGCCTCGCATTTTGTAGTGGTTGATCAGCATTGCGGAGAGGGACGGTGTAGGGTTGAAGATGCTGCAGTTGACGACCAGGACTCCCACGTCCTTTGGCCGCAATCTGGTCTTCTCGAAGAGCTCGTCCAGAGCTCCAAACATTACCATTGAGGCTTCCAAGCGACCTTGTTTCATGGTAATGCAATTCTCATCAGACATCACTACCTTGGGGATGTAAGTTTCATCGCCAATACCTGATGATTGTATGATTCTTCTTTGGAATTCTACGCTCGAATCATCGAATTTGCCTGAATTTCGTGCTCGTTCAATGAACTGCTCCTTGCTCACCTGAAATGACGGACAGAAACTCGGTTCATTGCACAAATCTGCAGAAGGAGAAGTGTAGCACGGAACGTTCAACGCATGCATGCATGGTACAATTACTCTCTTAAGACTCTTACCTTGAGTTCATCAGACGGGCGATAGCAGGCGAAATCAATGAGATAGACAGAGCGAGGCCTTGACATGAAGTAAACTGAGAGGGTGAACACAAACACGCCGAAAAAGCCAAGCACTGTGGCGAGATCATAGCGTGCATCTTCCCAAAGCTTCTTCCAAAGTTCTTCCCTACTGAGACTCCCCACTTCAGCACTAAACACAAGTACTAACACAGGTATGGTGGCCAAATATATGGCATGATTGATAAGATAATGGTAACCTAACTTCACATACTTTAGGTTCACCGACTGGAGGAAATCCGGCAGCCGTCTCCTGACCCGCACAGAGAAGGTTAAAGACCCGGCATTGGGCCCGGAAGACTCGATCCCACGGTTGACAATTTCGGTTGACAAGAGATCTTGTTCACTTCTAGCCATATATTGTTATTGTTAAAGCAGAGTAATATGTTTTCTAATAAGAAGGTTAAGGGGAGAGTAAGGATCAGATATAGAGGAGGATGAGTGAGTGGTAAGAAGGATGGTGGATGGAGTATAAATGTGTAATTAATGTTGGCACCAACTTCAACTTAAGTGGGTGAGCGGTTGAAAGATTTTTTGCAAGGATCTTAAATTCTGCATTCAATGAGAGTTAGCTCCAGTCCATAATTCAAGTTCAAAGTTGGGTTGTTTTCCTTGTGATTTTGTCTGGGAAAATATGATAAAAAGGGAAAAAATACCTCTACTCTTGGTCAGTTTCTTCTTTCTTGTGATGTCCTGACGCAGTTAAAGTAGTTGAAGCCATGTGGTGTTCCATCTCCAGCTGGCCTGGCATATATATAGCTGTTCGTGATTTAGCTACTGCATGCCCTACTCAGCTTCTCTTTAACAAATAGGTAAAAATTCAAAATAAAACAATAAGTTCAGTTCAACATCCAACTTGTTTATCCACACTCTAAAACTTTCGTATACATATGTTAAATAGAATGTCAAGAGAAAAACTAAAAAAATTGTCCTACCAGATGGGTTACCAAGTACAAAAAAAGTCATACAATCTTCCTCAATAGCCAACACTTTCAGTCTGCAGAACCCATTTATAAAAGAACTAAAAATAGAAAGTTTGAAATTTATTTTCTACCTAATTCAGCTTCTTCTGATTAAATTTTTATCACTCTATTCGTTATATTTACGAATATTTTTCACAAATGATGTAACTTTACCGCTTCTCATAAACTTTAACACGCTTTTGATGAAAAACTTTTATAAATTAAAAAACAACTTTAAATAATTGAATAAATCAAATCAAGAAAGACAGATTTAAATAAGGTATTTTAAAGTAAAGGAATTAAAGATAAAAAGAAAATTTTAGTAATGGTAAGAGCAATACTAAGCAAGTTCTTGCTAATTCTCCTCTTCCTCTCCTAAATTATTTGTGGCCGCCATGGTGGGGTCAAGACCGAGCTTCTGAGCGGGACATGACAGAAGGGAAAGGTGAGAGCAACTTGCTAGATCTCTCTGTAGAGTCAACTTGGATATGTATGAATTTAATGGGTCAATAAGGTTGTTGACAGTTTGGATTGGAGATGGAAAGCTTTCTTACAATTACAGTCTTCATCCCATTCACGTGTTTATGCAAAAACATCTATTAAAAATACAATATAATAAACATTCGATAGAGAAAAAGGGTTGCCGTGGAATCAAGCAATCGGTCACCTGCACCTCTCATTTCTTCCATTGACTGACAGGCTAGGAACCCATGAGCAGCCAGACCAAAGCCAAACCTATCGCGACCTTGGCTTACTAATTCCGGCTATTGTTGTCATTTAGGCACGGTAAACACGGTGAGAGTGCTGTTCCGCAAATCAATGAAGCATGATCTGCGACTATGGAATTAGAGCATAAAAAGTAGAGGATAGTATAGCGTACTAAAGAAAATTACAGAACTTGAAAAGAAATGGCAGGTCATTGTTAACGACCATATTACATGCTCATTCCGTGATGAATTAAAAGTAATCAAGATACTGAAGATATATGATTAGTTACATTAGTAGTCATGGATACAAGTATTATTATCTTAAATTTGACATATCTATGGGATCAGAGATAACTCCTCTTAAAAACTTGACAAAAGGGTTCTGCTAAACTTGTGGATGCTTGTGCTTTTATCATAAACTTTTGTTACAAACTGTGTATTTAATGGCTCGAAAAACAACCATCGACAAAATAAACAGTAATGAACTTTATGTACGTGAAAGTTTCAGCAAAATTTCAGTGTAGCACTGCACCAGAATGGCCTCCCTACATCAAGTATTCTCAAAATTCTACACGTTTCAGCCAAAAGAAAGTGGATTCTTTCATGTTGGACAAAGTTGACTCGAGTGTATGTCCAAAAGTGTCCAACATACTAAGTTTCTGACCCAAAAAAGTCCCATAAAATACAAAGATCCAAATGTAAAAATAAATGTAACAAACATTTTTAGATATATCAATTGGCAAACAGATCACTGGTGAGCAGATATAGGTAATTTCAACACTCAGTTGGGTTTTTATATCAATTGGCAAACAGATGAATGGTGAGCAGATATAGGTAAATTCAACACTCAGCAGTAAACCCAAAAGCATCAGATGAAGGAGAAATTCTTCAAAAAAACATCTGCTACATAAAATTGACTTGAAATTCACAGCCAACCAACCTATCATGAACGATTGAACTTGTCATCCAAACAGAGACTACATATGTTTATATTTTTTGCCGCACTAAATCAAGATCACATATAGAACTATGAGTATCAGTATGTCCATTCACTGAAAACAGATCTACCCAACGGTGCCAATTAAGCACTAAAATACAATGAAGAAAGCTGTGTTTACCTGAGGGGTCAGTCTACAGTGCACCACTCATTGGGAAATTTTCACATAATAGTCGGGAAAATTTCCCCACTTTTATGTGGGAAGCACTGGGTGCACTGCAGCATTCGGTGCATTGTAGACAAACCCTTATCTAAGACGAGAGCTTCAATCACATCATAAATAAGACAAAACTCGGACTGCATTTACTGAATAGATGGCAACCCAAACACAGATGGAAAAACACTTGTCCAGCAAGGGTCGACTCAAAATTTTGATTAATAACTTAGAATCAAAGACAAACATTTTCAAATGAGATCAAACTAAAGTTAAATTTAGACAATGGTATACAATGTATAAAGGCAATGTTTAAAAAAGAACTTGTTCAAATCTATAAACTGAGCTTCTGAACTTTCTAAGCATGAAACAGTAACCCAAAAAGGGCAGAGCAGAAAAAGTATGCAATATTTCTGCTAAAGAAAAAGATAAAGCTCGGAGAACTTCATCAAGATCTATATGATTTTCAAGGCTAAATTAAGTTTGTAAACTAAAATTAAGGAAGAATGTTAAGACCTCAAGATGTTTTAGCATTCTTATATACATTCCAAACTTGTCGAGTCTCCATCTCATCATCATCTGCAAGTAAAGCATCCTCTAAATTGTCCATGGTCTCTTCTCGCTCAAATTGTGTACTCATGCTATCATTCTCAGAATCACTTCCAAACAAATCCTCATCCTCCATGCCTGATAGGTCACTAAAAGTTTCGATCTTCTTCTTCCTTCCTCTATAACCTATCAGGCTCTGGACTTTTCCCCTCCAAAGAATTAATGGGCCCTTCTCAATCAACTCTGAGTCTTCGTAAGCTTCTGTCAAAAACACACTAAACCTCTTTCCCCTCTCCGATACATAAAATATTCCAAAATGCTTCAGTAGAAGTCTCATTAACTTCTGTGGCATAACAAGTTCCCTTCGAAAATGAGTAAGGTGATCGGTTACCAGTCTCTTCTCAATGGTAAAGCTAAGCAGCTCATGCATAACCGCAACTGCCCTCTTATCAAATTCCAATGACCCAGCTTTGAGCTCCTTGCCATCTGCATACGGTGACAAATAAGCCCTTTTCTGAAAATGTTCAATCTTGCCTCCATATCTATACACTTTCTTGTACTCAGAAGGAAACTTCAGAGGAAAAGGCAATGAAAGAATTCCTGGTTTATGATCCATACCAGCCTCAGTCACCCCCAATGCCTTTTTCTCCAACTCTGTGATAGCCCAATTAGGTTTCCAAGTTACAAGTTCCAAGTACTCAAGTTCATACTCGTCCTTTGATTTAACAACTTTAAAGAGCTCAGGATACCTATGCACCCACTCAGTTCTAAAATCAAGTGGCAACCCAAATTCCCTTCTAAAATGTGCAATCTTGTCCAACGGTAAACGTTTATCAACTGACATCATTAAGAATCTGGTGACATATTCTGCAGCTTTGTCTGAGTGCTCCTCAAGTAACTTCTCCTCTTCTTCCAGCAAGTCCTCGGCTGCTTTAGTCATTCCACACCATAGCACCCCATTTTGATCCTTACACAATTCAAAGAGCTTCGGTGTTTTTCTAATGAAATCCGATATCTTATGGGGTCTTCGCAGATTAATTTGTCTTCTGTATTCATTTAGCCGTCTAACGGGTGTTATCATTTCGGGTTCATTCTTTAAAACATCCATTAAAAGCTTCACCTTAGAAAATATTTTCCACTTCTCGGTTGCAATCTCAAGCCCGCGAATTCTCTTATTCTTGCTTCGGTTTTGAACACGCCTATGGCTGGTCATTGATCTACTCTGTGACCACCAAATAGACGACTGCTTGTACCAAGCTCTTCTCAGAGACAAATAATCAAACATGTTGAGTTTATTGTTTAAAATCCCAAAATGAGAGAGAGCGGCAACGAAAAGAAACCTTAACAGGGGAATGAGAGAGGGAAACGAGAATACCAAGCAGTTTAGATTGAAAAGGAGATCTTTCAAAATTTTCAAGTGTCAACTATGGCTCCAAGTGTTTGTGAAGAAGCCAATACGAGAAGTGAGCGATGGCACGCGCTGCAAAGACCAGATTTTTTAAATCTGCTTTTTCAAACGGGCTTGGAGCGTTATAATGGACCTAAAGCCCAAAGTCCTAATGCTGGCCCAAGATTTATTAATTGTTAGGTCCATAGTACCATATTGCAGTTATACTCATGCAATCCAATTGCATCATAATTCTTTATTAAAAAAGAAAATATTCCAATAAGTAGTTTCTTGGATTAGTAGTGTTAATTTTATTCATTTCATAATTTCCTTTAAGTTTGATATTAGATCATGACTAAGAACTACAAGCCCAAATGATTCTCTCTTCACTTCCTTTAAGGGATATTTTTCAACTTTCTGTTTTTTTCTATTTGTGTCGAGAAACTAAACAAAACCCTCCTGTGAAATTTTATAGAATTTAACGAAAATCTCTCTTATAGTGTGTATTTATCAATAAAATTAAGCTATTTTGTGATCCAAAGTTCCGGTCCAATAGTGTGTTGCGTAAATTACTTGAAATCATAAACCTAGCAAGCCCAGTTTGCCTTTGCCGTGTACAACTTGGCTATCATTTCAACATGTTTTCATTCTCTTGGTTTGCAAAAATATACATATAAGAGAAATGATGATTGTATTCTTCACTGGGTAGCTAGAGCTTACGAGTCTCAATTGCCTAGCGCGTTCCACCCACCATACCAAGCTTAATTTAGAAACATATGTATATGTGTATTGGTTCTGGGAAGCTTTTCCTTTCTCTGGTTTCGTTTTGGTCAAGTTCAAGATTAACATAATCTTTTTATTGACTTCGACTTCAATTGGCGAGGAAGAGATCTAGTTCTACTTCACTATCTACTCAAGGTTATGCTTAATTTTTTACGTATATATGTATTGCTTTATGACACGATAAGAGAGCCATGATCATCGAGTATACATATACACGTATGTTTAGAATATTTGAGTATTTCACTATAGATTTATATGTCAGGTCGCATATCAGCATGAGGCAAGTATAGCTGGCTGCATGCTTACGTGAAGGAGAGGATTTTGACGAACTGTGTAAGAAGATGTTTGATGAGTTTCATAAATTTTAAATAAAAAAGCAATCTCCATTTGTGTTCATACTGAAAACTACTATAACGGGCAAATTTTAATTACCCCACTACAACTATAATTTCCTAAGTCCATAGGCAAAAACCAACTTTAATTTCCAAGTTTTATCAACTAAATTAACTCCAAACGTTTTTGAAACTCATCAATCACCACCCTTACCATCGATATCTACCAATTTAAGTTAATGAGTAAGATTAAAATTAGAATTTAAAAAATGATAAGAGGGTGATCAATATAAACTTCTTCTTTTTTTTTAACCTTTGATGTGGGTTCCTTGACATTGAAAAGTGCATCTTATAACAATACCGGTGCTCCTAAAAAAATTATCAATTACTAATCTATTTAATGATATATATTTCAAAAGAAAGAGGGAGAGATTTTGGATAACGATAGAAACAAGCTGAGCATATGAGACTGTAGGTCTGAACTTTATCCAGATATGTATGAATACAATTGCGGCTTGTTTACCCTGTTCAAAAGGGTTTGGAAGTGCTTCTTAGTATGTTAAAATCGTTTTATAAATGCTAGGAAACGTTTTCCTTGCCAACGTATACGTTATGTTGGATTGAAAAAGACAAATATTTCGCCGGAGTGCCAAGAATACTTGCTGTACTTTCCGGGACAAAATAGGTGTCAAAATCCAAATACAGAGTAGTGAAGTGTATTAATATTGTTGTGTGCCGAGGAATCGTGTTATTCTTGTCTCCTCCTATTGTCATCAATACCAATCCAATCAAACAAAATGAGAAAAGACTTGGGGGGACGTTGGTGGAAGATTGATTGGTCTCACTTAACTTTGTATAAGCAAGTAGGCTAGGGTGGCCCCTGGCCGGCTGGTTGACATTCTATTTCACGATTCAAGGCTCTCTTTAATTTAATGTCACTTAGAACGTCAATTACTTTTTTAGTGTAAGTTTCATTTGCATTCGCTAGTCAGTAGTCAAACTAACCAAGATGAGGCTTCTCGATTCTCGCATGGTTTCATGCATTTGAAAGGACGACCCGTACGCGTGTTCATATCCATTGAGTTAAATTTGTTTATTTGAAAGTTAAAAAAAGTACTGAGTTAAATTAAAGCCAAATTGGTGATGTCCAATTAACGCGCCGGAAGTTGAGAGTGGGATAAGCATGCATTCCCAAGTGGAGTGCTAAAAGTGATGATCATTATCACGAGGGTGGTAGGTTCAGCTGGGCTTTGGCTCTGGTTCTCGAAGCTCGAGGCTCAAAGACAAGAGAAGGGTACTTAAATAGTATGAACACGACAGCAATAATCCACGTGCTCCATAATATGGTCCTACCGCGTTTCCACATTGTCCTCCCCTCATACACCGCCACGTGTCCCCTACTTTAACGCTCTTCTCTGACTTTCAGAATCAACACGCTTCAAGTCACTATTACCAGTCTTTTGACTCCTTAAATTTCTCACTACACATAGAGCTACCACGCCACAGCCGTCATTGTTATTATAAATCCAATCCAGTCCATCCATCCGTGGATTAAGCTGAACTTGTTCACGGAAACTATGAACACAACAAGTAGCTCGACAACTGAACAATCAACGGAAAGATCAACTACATCTGAACCCAAGTACAAGGGTGTTAGAAAGCGAAAATGGGGGAAATGGGTGTCCGAGATTCGGCTTCCCAACAGCCGAGAACGTATTTGGTTAGGTTCCTACAATTCGCCTGAGAAGGCGGCGCGTGCCTTCGATGCAGCTTTGTTCTGCTTGCGAGGTCCTGGAGCTAAATTCAATTTCCCAGAGAACCCACCGAGCAATAACATCACTGGACCAGCTGGAGGGAGGTCTGCTCAGGAAATTCAAGCGTTTGCAGCTTGGTATGCGAACGAAGAGCCGCGCAGAACATCTGTGGATTACCATATATCATCAGCTGGGACGTCCCATTCGTCGCCATCGCATTTGATGGAGCATTACACTTCATCTTCGTCGGATGGCATTATCCCGGTAGATTGGTCGCTTTTGAATATGTTGGATCCCAATGAGGGTGCTGCAGCGTCTGAGTTTGGCATGTTTTCTGCAGGACTGGACATCAACATGAACATGACGAGTGATGAGCTATACCCTCCACCAACAACACCGATGATCGACGATAACGGGGAAGATCAAAACATCTTCTCTCACTCCTCATTTCTCTGGAACTTCTAGTATGAAGATTAGTTATTATATATATAGAGGATACAGCTTAGTACGTAGATAGATTATAAAAATCAAAACTCGGGGAGTTCGGTGAATTTTTGCTACCGATATTTCTCGTACTTTTTTTTTTTTATAAATATATTTGGAGTTTTTATAGGAAAATTGCCCAGCTTTTTTGGTGACATATTCCTGTATTTTATACTCCAATTGTACTTATTGTTGAGTATAATTTCGGTTGTAAAGGTATAAATAAATGTACCCAAATTCTCGCCCTGAACAATTGAAATATAATACAATCAAAATAATATAAATAATAATTATTCATTTATTATCTCGGAAGAAAGCATCATTTTTATTATTATAATAATTGTTAAATGCACCACATCGTCAACTACTGCAAATGCAGGTGCAACCTTTCCCAAGTAAAATCGAATGAAGATTGAAGGGGGTACCGGATGGGTAGCTTTTTGGGATGGCTAAGAATCAAATCTGTAATAAGTAACTAAAGAAAACTTTCATTCCTTTTTTTTTTTTTTTTGTTTCTGTAAAAAGAAGAAAAGGAAGTTTCACTGTTCTCTCCACCTTCTTTAAACAGAGAAATCTCCTGTGATTTTAAGGTTAGCATTGCACTCAACACCCAACCCAGTGTTGGCATCTTTTTGACAATCGTTTCTTTATTCAATTGACTCACTTGTTTTTTTATTGGATTTGACCTCCTTACAAAAGTAGAAAAGTATCAATATATCTACGAGAAA